>OMLF01018253.1:24568-42708 GCA_900302615.1 Holocentrus rufus
CACAGACACACACACACACAGACACACACACACACACACACACACACACACACACACACACACACAGACACACAGACACACAGACACACACACAGACAGACAGACACACACACACACACACACACACACACACACACACACACACACACACACAAATCCCTTCCTCCTCCCTGAAAGAGCGCTGGGTGGGCTGTCCTCCAAGCGCAGAGAGAAAAGAGAGAGAGAAAGAAGCATCAACAGAAAACGTCAGGCTTTATTTAACATACAGCTCATTTGAAATCCGTTGGTGTGCCCCATCTCAGCCGTCTCTGGACAGCTCCCGATTTGATGAAAAGCACTTTTATTGAGCTCCCTGGGGAGGTCAGCTGCCACTGTGTGTGTATCTGTGTGTGTGTGTTTGCGTGCGCACGGGCGCGCGCGTGTGTGAGTGTGTGTGGGTGAGAGCGAACACTTGCTGGCAATGCGAGTAACGTCTGACGAAACATCACCTCTCAGCAGGGTGAGATGACAGAACAAGCGAAGGCAAATGGAAATGTGCGAATGTGAAGGTGTGAAGTTTTGAGTGTAGAATCTGACATCGCCGTCGTCCTGCGAACAATAGCGCATAGCGGCAGGGGTATGACACATCGCGTGTGCATCATCGGTGCATCGTGCCTCCCATAGGATCACCTAATAAAAGCGGGGTCTGCAGAGGCTGAAACGGAGCTCTGCTTCAACGGGAAGTTCTGACATTTAATTGCGGCCAGTTTAAACCGTGCAGTCACTTTCCTCACCTCTGTCAACAAGATCAGCATCAGATATTGTTTGAGCCTGACCAGCTGCTGCAGCGCCGCACTTACACACTCTCTTCTTGCTAAGACGCAGACTGACTTTTTTTCTTTTTCTCTCACTTTTTCTCACTCACTTGCTCACGTTCTTTCGGTTGAAGATTAACAAACTTGTGCATGAGACGCACACAAGAAAAAAAAAGGGGGTCGTAGGTCATTTTGCAGCAAATTGATTGCTTCTTTTCACAGATGGTGTTTAATACATTCCCATGGGATGTCACCGGCTCTAACATGTGTTCTAGTCCAGTCAGGCCAAGCCAGGGATGCCTGTCAGAAACCATGGGAACACAGGAGGGGGGTTTATAATCTCCCAGACAGCCGAGGCCAGACACAGGCCTAGTGCTCTCTCTTTCCCCCTCTTTCTCTCGCTCTCACACACACACAGGCATGTACATGTGCACGTGCACACCCACACACAATCAAACATTCAGAGTCAACTCATTCATAACATGGCATGACAAAGGAAATTCCCTGCTGACAGCTTTATGGAGTGAGAAATTTCCTCGTCTTTATTGCCCTGATGTCACTTCCTGTCAAACAGATCCTTGGTCTCTGGGAAGTGAATACAAGCCTATGTGCTGCACTGCACAGTGTGAGGCTTTATGCAGCCTCTACAGCCGCGCCATGATAGGCTAATGCAAGGATATCAGACTGAATTTCAAGCTAGTTGTTAAGGTCAGGATAGCCAACAGTTTGGTTTTGTTTGTTACAGTAGATAACTTTCTATGAAGTACATAGAAAACAGTGAGATGATTCTCTCAGGTGAGGACCTGAGCATTACACACAATGAACCTGGATCTATAATGCAAAAAAAATCTTCCTTTTAACAATCCATCTTCAGTTTTACAATCTTCAACAAATCTTCTCAAACAAGTGAAAAATCAGCCCATGGGATGAGATAATTCCACTTGTTTCCAATGCAGTTTCACTTGTTTCAGGATGTTTTTTTCTGGGTAGAAGTACAGATATGATTAAACAAGGCAGATCAGCCCACCTGTGTCAAGGAAATGACATTTGATTCAATAAAATTCTGGAGGAAGGTGTGTTAGTATTGAAACAAGTGGGATTATCTCTCCCAACTGGCAGATTTTTTCACTTGTTTAAAGAAAAGTAAGATTTTAAGGCTGAATATTGAACTAAATAACTTGTTAAGATGGAGATTTTTTGCAGCGTATCCAGACTCTTCAGGTCTAAAAACTGTTGTTGCAACAATAGCATCACAATACTGAGGAGGCTGGAGTTGTTGTGACTGGAGCGTTTTCTGTCTGATTCATCTTGTCATTGCTGTGAGAGAGAGAAATTCAACAGGTGTTGATTCAATTTGTAAGAATTTATACAGACTTTATGGGCATGATGTGATGTGAAAATGTGACAACATAATTTCCTTGGCTTTCAAAAAAAAAAAAAAAAGGGCCAGTTCACTTTATGCTCTCTTCGTGCATTCTGACTGGATCACATTGTTAACCTCCATCTCAGGTTTCTAGTCTGTTAGCTGGATGGGGGGTCTGGCTTGCTGGACTAACATACCGTATGAAAAGGGAGACGTGTAGGTTTAAAAAAAATGTGCCACCCATTCACTGGACTGGATTGATCACTTTGTCGTTTGGGGTCAAACGGCAAACTCAGCTCTATTGTTCTGTGTTGGACGTTCACATGGAGCTTGTGGTCTGAGTCTCCAACACAATGGAAATGATAGATTTTCATGAGGACTGGAATGAGGGAATCTCCACTTCCAGCCACAGTCATTCCCCCGTGTCCTCTACCACCTAACACACACACACACACATACACTTCCAGTTCATACTGCTATGAGAACCCTATTTTCTGCTGTTGGATGAAAAAAGACAAGATATTACAAAGCCATTTCACACCGATGCCCTGTGTTTTTTCAAAAATCTACAATGGGTTTTGATAATATCTCAAGGGTTACCCCAACTTGTTTTGGGGACCAGTGTTTTGGGATAACGTAAATTATTTCAATCACAACACTTATTTTGTTTAAAATGATCCATGAAATTCCTATTTGTTTCATTACTTTGCAATTACAAACTCAACATGTCTCTAAATGTTTGCAATTAATGTCAGTTTCGGATGATAATTATATTTATGGGCACTCACAACGAGAGAGGAAATTAATGTGGATTAACTGAATTCCTAGTGATTAAAATCACAAGAGGATGCTGCAGGTCCTTTGAGGCAAATCTTGAATGCCAGTGGCACATCTGAGGATGTTGTTAGTATCCTCAAACTCTAATCATGTCTAATGTGTTTGTTTCTATCTGTGTGTGTGTGTGTGTGTGTGTGTGTACCTGGCTGTGTGCATGCTATACAGATCATTGATGAGGAGGAAACGCAGTTCATGACAAACTGCCCTCCGGCCGTGACAGAAAGCACGCCTCGCAGACGCACCAGCATCCAGGTCTTCTGGACTGCGCCCCCTAGTGGCTCCGGCTGTGTCATCCTCAAGTACGTATCGCTCGCAGCACCCGACTCTGAGCCTGCCAATAGCCTAAAGCAGGACGGCCTCCTCCGGTCAAACATAGATATGCCCTGTGGTCAAATAATGTATAATAGAGTGTGATCATGTTTGAAAGCTCGCCAGGACAGCAGTTGTAAAGCCGTTGGCTAAATTGGTCATTGTACCGGATTAATTTGAATTCATTTGATGTGGAATGTAGGGAGGTGCACTTGTTTGTAACTACTTTGCATCAGGAAAGCTTCATTTTACTAATTGGTGGGAGGGACTTTTTGGTGGACGGTCATAGGAAACATGGACTTTGTTTAGAAACTATGTAGTCGTTTCATATACATACGATTTCAAAATTCATATGTAATAATAGCAATTAGTTCTGACCTCATATACCATGGAAAATAGAAAATTGGTGTTTTAATTAAGTTCTTCTTATAAATTCAAGACTGCTTGTCAAACCTACCTATGGCATAGCTGCTTTTATTTAATGCTTCCATGTGTATTTTATGATCAGTTTAAATATTAACTGTATATGTATAATGTTATATTCCTCAGGGATTTTTCAGCTATGTTACTCACATGCATCAAATACACATGTACGTGAACGCCATTTGATTGCATCCCCTCCCACAACCTACCCATAGTCAAACACAGACTGTCTTATCAACATTTCATACAGACCTGGTTTCATAAACTATTCATAGCATTTATTAGTTCTATGGCTGAGTGACACTAATCAATTCTGCTGTTGTGTGTCCCCTGGGCTTGTTGGGGCACAGGAGGGTATAGTCACATGCTTAGCTGAAGACGGATCATGGCAGAAATCCATTTATTAATCCAGTGCGGTGGGAAAATTGTCTATGAGGGCGCGGGGTATAGGAGGATACGGAGAGTTTGTGACTTACAAGACCGCTTGATCACTGCATTATTAAAGTGCTTAGTTCCCCTGTTGCTTTAGCTCATGCTTGGCTTACATCTTTCTCTCTGCTGTTCTTATGTGTGTAGGGGCATAAAAACTCCTGCATTTCTTATTAATGTGTGTTACTATGTGACTGCCAAGCACAGCTATGATTTCTGTCATTGTGCTCTCTTCCTCTTGTCCCTACAGTATCTTCATAACTTGCCCTCTTCCTAACCCGGCCCCCCCCTTATTCTTTACCTCCCCACTTCTCTCTATCTCTCACTCTCTCTCTTTTTATCACTTCCTTCTCTGTTTTCATGCTTATCATCATGTCATAATTTTCTCACAGCAGCTCATGGTGTATTGCACATCTGCTCTGAGATAGCCTCACAGACGCCAGTTGGATGATGAACTCAGTTAAGCACAGGGGTGGAGAAAAGTTGAGAAGTTGTGAGAGTACACCGCTTCGAGATAAAAGTGACAGAAATGTGGCTGTAATATCTGGGCACACTCAGTTGTGGTGGGATTAAAATAACAGTTAGCTCAAAAATGAAAATTGTGTCTTTCTCTACTCACCTCCATGAAACACAGGTGAAGTCACTGGATACTACTTTTTACAAAAAGGAACAAAATTAGCCCATACACCTTGTGCAGCATGATCCAAGTCGTTTTGAAGCCAAACGATCACTGTGGAAAAAACTTATCTTCTCAGTGGAAAACATTCTTAATTAATGCAAATCTTCACTATAGCTTTTTGATAGTGAAACAGTTCACCCTAATCTGTCCCAAAGCCTCGCACACATTCTGCCTGATGAGAACTTGCCAGAAGAAAAACTTTGCAAGAGGAATTTCTTACGAGGAGTCATGAAAAGTTATTTCTACTATGTGCGAGGCTTGTGTCTGTGTTAACTGTTTCAGTTATAGTGAGTGAAGCTTGGTAGTAATTAACGGTGTAAATAGAACTCTTTACCGCTCTGGATGCACTTGTTTGTCTTCAGGAGACTTGGATCATGCTTCACGAGCTGTGTGGAATAATTTTGGGCCCTCTTTGGAAATCTAAAAAGTGGTGCCCCTCGATTTCAGTTGTTGTTGAAGAAGGCTGCTGTAGAGTTGTGCTGCACTCCCTCTCTATGCTGTATGGACAAAGACACTTCATCTGTTTAAACTGGCATGGGGGAAACATCCTTCCCAGGTTTTCTCCTCCACACAGAGTAGAAAGCGAAGAAGAAGTTCACCCATTATTTTGGAAAAATGGGAGGAGCTTGTTAATGGTGCCAGTGATTTGTGCAAGTCTCTTCAATAGCATGACTAAGCAATGCCTTTAAGATCTCCATATTTTACCGACCACTTGTTTTCACCTTCACTCTTGTCCTGGAGAAAGTCCGAAGAGTCTGAAGAGTTTGGGCAGCTCAGCCAAGGCTGTAGGGCTGTGTAGATAATGACAATTTTTTTTTGTTTCTGGGTGTACTGTTCCTTTAATTGACAGATAGATGGAAGGTAGTAGTCATAATTCGAATGGAGGGCTGGTGAAAATCAGGCTTACAAGGCTGAAGCTGGGTAATTGTCATTCCTCTGTCCTCGCCTGGTGTTTGTGTGCCTTTGTACTGCAACATAACGAAAGTCTTAATAAAATCTCATTGAATAGGGAGGGACGGCTCCTCCAAGACACACTTTTGTATACCACCGGCTTATCACAACGCCCATACAGGCACAGACACCCACACACACACACACACACACACACACACACACGTGAAATGATTGCTAATATTACAGGTTTGCTCAGAGAGGACAATTTCATTACCAACACAGGCAGGGTAATGTTTGTTTTTAATTCCATTTCACCTCCCAGAGGAGCTCCGTCACTGCCAGCCGGCCTGCCTGTAAAATATCATGGTTATTTAAAAAAAAAAAAAAAAGACAACATCTGGCCGCAAATTGTGTGTGTGTGTGTATGTGTGTGCCTCTCCTACAAAGCTCCTCTGACTCACATGTTGTCCTGGGAGTCCTGCTCCTCCCTCATGGTTTGCTACAGTATAATTGACGGGCAGTCGCTGTCTTCTTTTGGATGGAAAGACTGAGCACGGTGGTTTTGGTTCTGGCCGAGGCTGGTCAGTGATGATGGGGTCAGGCTGTGCTGCACGCTCTGAACTCTGAGTACTGAAGTTGGAGGTCTTACCATCAAATCTGTATTCCACAGTGCCCAGTGATAGGCAAGTGGTTAAATCCTCTGTAGACCTGCCCATCTCTTTTAAATGAATTTCTGTCCTGAGTGTGCTTTAGGCAATATCAGATATAGCCTACCAGGCACGAATTCCCTCGCAGCAAGGTCTAGCAAGGAGGGATTTCGTCTATATTTTCGGCCAAGTGTGTTCAGGTCAAACCTTGGGCTTGATGTTTAATTGGATGGAAAATAATCGGTTTTCATTCCGTTCACCAAGAGGAGCTGAGCGGTGTAATCAAACACGACGCGCGATTGTCTGGTTACAAAAAGCAAAAACTCTAATGAGGAACTCTTCTGGCGACCGAATCCACGTTGTCTGTTGCTTCCCGAGCCCGGGCCATATCACATCGGAATATGATCCAAGTATTGCAGGCACCATTGAACTTGCCACTATCTTTTATCTTTCCATTTGTAGGAGGGAAGCAATTTATTTGTCATCTCCCTGTGGCGCGCGATATGGAGGGCAGTGCAATGTGTTTCTGATGGGCTGTCTGAGTGAGACAGTGTATCAGTGATAAGATGAATGTTACAACCAAATGCATCTGTCAGAACTTGTTAATCTTGTTGAACCCGCTGACAGGCCAGATTACAGACAAGAGCACGCCACTGCCAAGAAGCCCCACAGTAATTAAATGTGAAATCGTTTGCTTTTGTGCAACGGTTAAATATATTAATTGTCTTTGTGTAATTTATTGGTTTGAGTGGAAGCAGATAGAACAAATTGAGAAATTATTTTGTCCTTTTTCACAACCGCCGACCATGCAAATGGAAACGACGCCACCGAAAGATATAAAATCTCTCTCTCTCGCGCGCTCTACTGCCTGCGTTCTCTCTCTCTCTCTCTCTCTCTCTCTCTCTCTCACACACACACACACACAAACATCACAGCACTTTTGGGGTGATTGGGATCGGTGGTGTGGAGCTGGCAAAGTGAGTCAGGCCTTAATAGCATCTCATTGATAGAATTTAAATTGGATGTTAAATAAGCATTACTCTGCCTGATTGTCTGGCCAGCCCAGGAAAGTGGGCAAGCAGTGAGGCAGTGTGTGCTCCTCTCTCTCAGGAAGATATGTGAAATTGGGGTGAGATTGAATTAAAGCGTGAACAATTAGAGATGTGCCGGTGGTGTCTCTTACCCCCAACTAGTTTCATCCACATCCCTCTGAGAGGAATTCCTGGTACTCTATTCTTGCAGACCTCCATCATATCCCTCCTCTTGGTGTGCAGGTTATAACCTGCTGTGGCCGCCCCTCTGTGAAACGGAAGGTTTGCAATAAAGACCTGTTTCCTCCAATTTATGAAAGGCTGATATTTTGCCGTAGTGATCTTTCTTATTCTATATGCTTTTCTGTCACACTCGCTGCCTGCATTAAAAGAATAACTGATGCAACGAGATACTAAGGGAGCAGACAGTGCTCTGTTAATAAGGATGCATTAGTCTCATTTTCTGTTACTTTGGAGATGATGTCTCCTGTTCTCTGGCCTGGGTGATCAAGTCTGAGCAGACGCCCACTAGATCATTAGACATCATCATACTTTAACACTGATCTGAAATCCCACGAAACTCGGTATAAATGGGTTAACTCAACATTTTAATATGCTGTTCTAAACCCTGGTGATGATTGACATCGGCTCTAATTGGGACGTGTATAGACGTGACAATATACAGGACATACATGATATACTTTACATTTTTGTTAGGCAGGACCATTTAGACTGAGCTGAGAAAACTGCAAAATAAGCACATCCCCTAGCAACTATGAGAACCACATAGACTCAACCATCAACTTACGCATGTATTTCAAACATTTGTCATTTGAATCTACCCTCACTTAAGTCTCCCCTCCCACATATTTCACCATGGAGGTGAAATATGTAAAACCTGTGTGCTTAGTGTAAAATTGGTAGTAATGATAATAATAATTTTAAATGTTAAACATTAAACTAAGATATTCACAGGCAGACAGGCAGGCTTTTATTTGAGAGAGGTCATTATTTCTAATTCCTCCTGTTTGATAAGTATATTTGCTCATCTTCTAGTATGAAGCCTCTTTGTTTTCTGATCAGCTTCCGCTTTTTGGACCAGGAAAGGAGGGAAGTGCTGGCACTGGTGTGTTCATTTTTCCCTCTCCCAGACATATTTGTCCCCCCTCTCACAGTCTTCAGACACTGCTGGAGCTGGAGCTGCTTTTCCCCAGCCATTGACTGCAGCTCATTCCAAATTTATTGCACGTTAGGAACAGAATATACATTCATGGTCCAGCCATATACCAGGTTTTGGCCTAGCCTTGTTTTATTTAGCAGTTTTATTGATTTGGGAATAGAGTTACACATTCTATTCAGCCTAACTTTTGGAAGCCTGAACCATCTCTTAGATGGCAAAAGGGTTAAAGAGTCAACATCCTCTTCATATATGCAGCTTGAAATCCTGCCGCAAGAGTTTGACCAACAGTCTTTGAACAT
This sequence comes from Holocentrus rufus, assembly GCA_900302615.1. Lineage (NCBI taxonomy): Eukaryota > Metazoa > Chordata > Actinopteri > Holocentriformes > Holocentridae > Holocentrus > Holocentrus rufus. The sequence goes on from OMLF01018253.1 coordinate 33,454, forward strand.
ATCTGCAGTAATCTGGACATTTTTTATCAGTTGAACAGAAAGACAACTGTACCAAGTAGTAATCCTATATTGCATGGTGCTCTGTAATACTGATTCAAAAATAATAATAAAATTAAATGAAAAGCCAAAGAATATTAGAATATCAAATGTAAATTTGACAGTCCTAAAACGCTGCTGCACTTTACTACAGATATGATCTACATGCCTATTCCAAGAATGCTCTTATTTAATGCCCCTTAAAGCCAGCTGGGAGAGGCAGGCAGGAGAGATAGAACGGGTTTGGATCAAATAGAAGTGGTTTAGTAGAATGTCGACCAGTAAAACTTAGAAATAACTCAGATGAGGCGTACTGCAGTTGTGGGTTTGGGAGAAATTTGAAAGATGGTTTCTTCCATCTTCTAGTTTAGTGTACACCTTCTTTCCCCTGTGTCTCTGTGCTTGTCTTTCTTGTTGGGAGGGACCGGTGCCGGGATCAGCTTAGCACAGCTCAGCTCAGCTCAGCTTAGCCTGTTACTCCAGAACAAATGCTATCTAAACAGTCCAGCTGGACCTGGCCCACCTGGATCAGACATCAGCCCAGCACCTCCATCCAGCACCTCAGTGTTCACTTTTATCACCATGGAAACCTTCCTGCGGCCACGGCTGGAGTAAAAGACGGCTGTTTGTGAGGAAGTTAGGTGCCCAGAGGCTTGTTTTCTGTTGTTGTTTTCTCAAGTTTGCTGGCCTCTGAAATGGTTTGTTTGAGGCTGATTTACATGTCAAGGCCCCTCTCAGACCTGTGTTCCTCACTACCCAGTGGATCAAGCCTCTTCGACAGCTCTATCTCCAAAAGCTCCCTCTTGCCAGGCCCCTCATTTTGGGAAACTTTACTGTTTGCCTGTCAGTCAGTCTTATCTGTGACACAGAGCATAGCCTACCTCTTGCCTTACGCGCCGCAGAGTGTGTATGTGTGTGCATTTGTGTGCATTTCTCTTAGAACGTGCCTAAGGGAGTTGCTTAGTTCAAAGAAAGCACTCGCTTCCCTGGGAAACTACTTTCTTGTTCTGTTCTTTTTCCTCTCTGTTTTTTCGCTCTGCAACCTCTCATTTCCATCTTATGATTCTCTCCTTCTAAGTATATGTCTTTATGCTAATAGGTGCTTTTTTGTGCTCTTTGCCAGAGCTATTGAATCCCTCGGTCTCAAAGTGCGCCTGATTTAGCGATTTCCCTGTGGGCTCTGATACCTGCTCTTAGGGGTCTTCCAAACGCGCAGGAAGATTATGTTTATGAATAACCCAACGTCTATTTTTCACATTCCACTGTTGCACGCAAAATGATGATCCTCCGTCTCCCCTGTCTTCTCTTGCCTTTTCTTTAAAACCCCACATCTTCTCCAAAGGTTTCTCCGCTCACAATGTCCAATATTTTCCTGTCGTGACACTCACTCTTTCCCGCGGCCCCCCCTGGCTTCTGCCTTTGCAATTGCCGTTGCCCTCTACAGTCTCTCATCTCTTCTCACCACCTCCATCTTTCCTTGTTCTCTTTGTGTAGGGCAAGCATTGTGCAGAAGAGGATCATCTATTTCCAGGATGAAGGCTCACTCACCAAGCGAATGTGTGAAAAAGGTAGGCTTCTATTATTGACGCGGAATAAGTAATGTACATGCATTTTCTATTCCCGACTCTCCCTGCTAGGACCCTATTTCGCTTCCCACTGATTCCTTCTTTTTTTTTTTTTTGCATCTTTCTTCTTTAGTGTAGTTTCTTTCCTTTTTGATTCTGATGCAGGGGAAATCATCTCCGCTGTTATACCGTGGCATGTGAATGATCGTAAATGAGTGCGCCCCCCCTAGCTGTGCATGACATTGGATGCCACACTGAGCAGCAGATCAAAGAACGATTCTACACATCCTCCCGCCCTCCCTCTCCCGTTTCCTTTTAACCACCCATCACCGCTGTATCATTTAGTTGGGCACATCACTCATCTGTTCCTTATACTAATGAGCAATTGTTCTGTGTGTTTGTCTGTTTCTCTATTTCCTCTCCCTCCATTTCTGTTTGGTTCACAGAGTCTTTGTATGGGGACACCACTGACAAGCCTCTGCTTGACTGTTGCGCCTGTGGAACCGCCAAGTACAGAGTCACCTTCTATGGGAACTGGTCGGAGAAGATTCATCCCAAAGACTACCCCCGTAAGCACAACCTGCTCTTATTCTCCTTCTGCTTCACCTCAGCTGTATATCGCACATTTGATCTCGCTTATAGCACCGCGGCGCCCAAAAGTACCCGGGATATGTTTCCCACATGTGGGTGGTGAGTTACTATGCTTGTGTGCGATGTGTATATAACCTTGAGCCTGACTCTGAGGGTGTGAATGGAGTTTGGGATTACACTGGCTCTCCCCCTCTAAATCGAGCTCTCGCTGGTCAGATCAATATACTGATTAGAGTGGAGTAAGATAAACCCACAGATCGAGAGGAGCCCTAATTTACTGGCTTATGGGAGGGAGCGGTTGGTATGTGAGTCACTCTCACGCACATACACACAAACACACAGCTCAGAGATAGATCAACTTAAAAGAAGATAGGGCAAGCTGCATGGTTACTGATTTCATCCCGACTCTTAGGAAACCACAATTGGATTTCTGTACCAACACAAAGTCATATCCTAGGTAACCGGCCATTAGCTATAATACCGCACATATTGTACAATAATAATCACCGACTATAAGCACATGCTAATCTGTCCTAATTTGAGCTTGTATTAGCATGCCAAAACCTAATTAAGGTGTTGCTAAGTCAACTTATTTCTCTACAGCAAAGAAGGAGCTGAAGTGCTGGTTCATCTGAAGCAAAAGCAGCAGTTTGGTATCGCTTGGTATAGACCCAGAGATACGCTGCTATGTCACATGCCGTCCTTCTATTTATACTAGATGTCCTTCAAGCAGAGGGATGTAGCATTCGACCACTGTGGTGACACACATTCTGAGACCAGAAGGTCACTATAAAACAGGCCAGCAGGATTTTTTTTTTTTTTTTACTACCAACATGATAACCTTGACAGTTCTATTTTCTTTCTCCCTGTTGTCCCGATCGTAAGTCATGCAGCAAAGCATGGCCATTCAACCCAAGAGATGACAGCCCTCTCGGACAGAGGGGGTATACAGCGAGTGAAAATTGTGTGGCTGGCAACATGGTTTAGTTATGGGTGTAGCACGTGAGCGAACGAGAGCGAGCAAGCGAGAGAGAGAGCGAGAGAGAGAGAGAGTTCAACATCCCTCTATTGAGCAAATAAAGGAGTGCCAAGTCATAGCCAATTTGAAGTCCAGACTGAAAGCGTACATACCTAAACAAAGAAAAAAACAAGCAAACAAAACAAAGACCAGTAAAAAACCAAAAAGCTGTCAGCCAGCCTCCATCGCCTGTCTACTTAACCTATCATGCAACTTCCCTTCCCCCTGACAAACCACAAATCTGATTTGCATGAAAATGCAGGTTTCCCCCAGCTCAAACAAGACTCTTAAACACCTCAGCTACATCTCAGCTCTAGTCTGATTCAGCCATGCTGTTCCTGCTCATAAAATGCCAATTTTCCTTGACCAAGGAGAAGGCTGATCAACCAATTATTGGTTTGCTATTTTTCCCTGGTAATGATGTCCCAAAGTAAAACCAGACAGTCTCTGTTTATGAGCAGACATCTCTGTAAATAAACAGTCTCGGTTTTTTGACAGTCCATAAAACAACAGGATTTGAAGTTATAATCCTTTGGACCACAGTATAATCCAAGATGAGCAGTCATGCAGAGAGTTGCCAGTTCAGATGTCAAAAGAATGAGGAACTAAGCCACAAGTAGTGGAGAAGTTAAGACGATGCCATCATAAATCTACAAGACTATCAGACAGGTACCACGGGCGGTATTCACTAGCCACTTAATATAAATGTCGAGTGTTGGTACATCTCTGGAGTTATGAAATGGGCTCCTCCTATCACCAGTATTTCACTGACTTAGACTGACGACACCTCCACAAGACTCAACAGCGATGTCGGCATCGCTAAGATGTCAGATCTGACATTGTAGAACTCCTTGACACTAAATACAGCTAAAGTTGCTTCACTGTCCTCTTCCTGCATTCTAGTCGTATCCCTATTTGCCAACATTACTCGATCATTTCTGAACGTCTAATGGGATGGCTGACATTGCTGTCTTACGACAACCTTCTCAGAAATACAGAAAGCACCTTATCAATATTCTAAATAAATACAGCAAAAACCATGCTGCCAACAAACATCAAGAGTAACCTCGCTACCTACAAACAGTATGTCAGCTAGCAAGCTACAGACGGTCTGCAAGGTTGGCTCAGCGGTGAGGCACTGAGGAGAGGTGTCTGGAAAAATATGTTCAGCAGTCCAAGTGGTTTCATTCAGCAGTGATGTTATATGCAGATATTTACAGTGCAATTTGGCCGACAAAAAATGCTCAAAATAAAACAAAAATAAACTAATGTCTACAAGTGGAAAAATAAAGAAAAAGGGAGAGAGAAAAATAATGAAACAAACTTAAACAGCTGCACCCTGTAAGTCTGAGACCTATACAGGAGCTCATTTCATTCCTCTGGCAACCAAAGCCTGGCCTCATCTCCCCCTTTTAGCTCCAGCCTTCTCTTTTTATAAAGGCGGGCTTCTGCTGAGAGATTAAGTCACTAATCTCACATAATAATCACACATGTCAAATACATTCGATTATCAATTAACATAAAATTACAATGTATTTGCAATATAGTTTACAATGAATGAATTGCTAAAACCTTTTGCACCAAAACTGCAATGCAGCACCTTCCAGGTCTCCCAGACTTGGCATCCATCCCCAAGAACCCTTCTAGAAAAAGAAAGACAAAACAGAGCAAGGGACAAATGAAGCAGTGCAGAGAGGTGACAAACATCTAAATATAATTTTGATAAACAGCAACGGTCCTTGAGCAAATATACGTTTTGTCATTCTTTTTAAATTAAAATGTATGAAATATGTCTGTATTTACACAATTAAAAACACAATTTCATGCTAGACTGAATATGATTGTCAGATGGCCCAGTAAGGGAAAGTATCACTATCAATCTGGGAGCATCCTATATTTCCCTTCCTTCTGATGCATGGTGGGAAGGCTCCAGTGACACAGAATAGTAATAAGCAGGTGTGGTAAATGAATTCATGAATGCTGCAGACAGCCAAAAGCTAAGCCAATATCTAGCTAACTTGCTACAACCAAGAGTTATCAAAACACAGCCTGCAAATAAATCAATATATCAGTATACAGTACATACCACTAATTAAAGGCATGAACAAGCATGCAATTAAAATTGACTCTAGAGAGAGGGAAAAAAAATATCTATTGCAAGTCAACAGCTCACGTAGTTGTGCATGATCTATGCGGTGTGTAGAACTGAATCTATCAAATCACTGGCAATGACTGTGTGCGGATTAGGGATTACCAAAGAAAAACAAATAAATAAATAAATAACCAAAGAAAAACAAATAAATGAATAAATAAAAATAAATCAATTATATGGCAAAAATGTAGCTGAAGAATGAAAGATGGGCTTACTGGGGACAGTGAATTGGGGACATGGCACCATTCTCTGTTAGGCCTTCCACAAGTTTCCAGCAGTGGGAAAAAGTGTGACGCGTGATGCATTGTGATTTAAAATAAGACAAATCTTACGGTAGGTTGAAATTGAGTGTTGCTTTGCCCATATACAAGTCGCATGTATTATTTCAAAGTTTGATGACATTGTCCCCAAATAGGCCCAAAATGCTCCCACGAATCAAATCAGGCAAACACGAAATGCCCTCTGAAAATGCCTTCTGGATTTGAAGACACTACCAAACACCAGCCTCCCAGCTCTTCACCCAATTATCCTTAGCTGAAGATATAGCTGCTAACATTCTTGCAAAATTTGTTCATGTCAGCCTGCCTATTTTCTATGATCAGTATAAGGTAATAAATGCAGTTGAGGTAGCCCTCAGACTGTCAGCTCTGTTCAAAAGGAGCTTGATCATGACAATGTAATGCCATGATCAGAATACTTTGTTTCATGCTCAAACACAAAACATGGCTGTGAGCATTACTATTAATCAAGCGAGCAAGAGCTCCAAGGGCACAAAAATGGTCAAATCCTGTATTGCCTTCCTGTTGCCATGCAACTATCTAATTGGCTTCAGTTAGACAACCTGAAGCAACAAAAGGGACGACACTGTCAAATATAATAATGGACAAGAGAAAGTTGGGATTGCTCTGCCTCCACTTGAAGAAGAGAATAAGGAACCCGTTCCCCAAATTTCCCCAAATGGATGATGTACCTAATGTTATTCACTCACCCGCTGAGTGTAAGAGTCTGTTTGCTTCCCTCCAGGTACTGCAGTCTGACATGAATGCATGCAGAGGACTGAAGTTTAGAAATGTTCAACTTTTCCTGTTTTCTGTTCTCAAAACGTACATTTATAATGTTTTTTTGAGAGGCTGAAAAGGGTTGCCCTGTTGGATTGTGTTGAAGGCTAACAAGAATCTGCAGCCCATCACTAAAGCTAGTGGTGAGGTGATATTTTAATACAGCCTGGCTTGAAAAATTCCGAACATATCTTTGAGTTTCCCAGAGTTTCCTAATCATCATAGCAATGACTTCAGCACTGAAACCAAACATCTGCCAGTTTGTTAGAGTATCTTATACTCTCATGTGCAGAACAGGGACAGGCTTCCAGTCAGGCTGAGAGAGCGTGGATACCGTAAGTGGTTACAATGGCTTACAAACACACCACTGTGACACTTTTCACCAGGCTTTAAATCTCATTTTAAACTAAGCAAGATTGGTTTAAAACTTTTTAAATCATCGTTTAGTTTTACTTAAGCTCTATATGACATAAGTCTGAACTGGCTGCGTAGGGCTCAATTATTCCGCTTTTGAGCTGGATACAGTAAAAGGAGACCAGATCTTTGTCAACAGGAGAAAAGTTTGACTTTATCTTCTGGGCCATGACAGCTTTTAGCAAAGCCAATTTGCTTGTGTAATTATTGCAATGAAAAAGGAATGTAAGGTTTGTTTCGAAGATCAGACAATAACAGCAGATTTTTAATTTAAATTTAACACCAGAGACTCACCTGAGACTGTTTTATTCTATTTATTGTAGTCACGTAATTTGTTTGAATCAGTAATCTTACATTTAAACATTATACATTCTAAACTTGTGCAACTTGGAGTAATTTTACATCTAGGTACATGCACTTCAAACCTTGTTTCAATAAACTCTTATTATTAGTAATCTTGTTTGGAATTAAAGCATGTTGGTGCAACCAAGCCAAAAAGTGCTTGATTGCATTGCGTCTTCACCTTTAACAACACAGCGGTGTTATGAATTGCAAAAAGGAAATAACATGACAAGAATAAATTGAAGTTCTCGCCTCGACTGGTTGTTTGAGCCTCTTTTTGTTGAACAAAGAGTTTCATGTAATCTGTAGTATTGCCTGAGGTAGTAGAATGTGAGGTATGACGTCCCAATGAGGAAGTACATTATCCTCATAGACCTCAGGAAAGTAGTAAAGACAAGACATTGCTTGAAGTTAAAATTTCTTCAGGCTCTATTTGTTGCATGTTGCACTATGACGAATTGCCATTTTGGTGGCCCGGAAACACATTTTGGTATTTAAAATGCACTGGTATTTTCGAGCTTACAAACCAGGCTGGGAGAGGTGGCGCACCGAAATGTGAGGTGTATTTAAATGATGGAGTGCAAAAACAGATGATGCTAATTTGGTAAAAAAGAATTAGTCATTGCGATAAAAATCCCAAGGACCATATCTAGTCATAGCACAACGCCAATCACCTGTTAATTTGGCGAGCTCCTGCAGCCTTGCAGGGCGCTGCAACTCTGGATAGATGGCTGTTTGAAAATGATACACTATTAATTAACTGAACCATTAACACACTATTATGCACAGCTTGTTGAGGGCAAGAACTGCCGTGGAACGAACATTTGGCTGAAAAGTCCTCAGAAAGTCAGTGGCAGGTCGCGTTTTGCACAATATAAAACATATGCAAGATGCCAACATGACTTTTCAGAGGAAACGTCACGGAGGCTGAGGGGAATGTGGTGATGGAGCAGACCAACTTGATGTGTAGTGCACTAGACAGGAGGGACCAGCTGGCAGAGGAGTTATACCCATGGATAGTATTTTCTTTACTGCATTAATTTCATTCTTTACTTTATTGAAGAAAATAAAATCAATAATGAAACGCATGTCTACTAGACTTATTTATTTATTCCTTTGATATAATGAATTCCATAAAGCTGATAATTCATTCCAAACTCCTCTCCACTACACCCAGCCTCTTGATGCTTAGTGTGAGTGGGAAGGCTGTGCTCAGATGATTGAAAATTAGCAAGTGAGTTTGTATACTACTCCTTTATTGACAGAGCGCTAGGATGTAGCCTTGGTCGCTGTGATTGTGCAATTAAAACAGGGCCCTTCATGTCATTCAGTACTCTGGCTGATATTTCCTGGCTGGTTGCTCTGATATAGACCCATCCAGAGAGCTGTATTGAAGCTCATGTGGATTCAAATCAGTAGGAGCAAACACAATTAGTGCTAATGAGTGAGGAAAATAATTAATGAAGCAGCAAACTTTCAGTGGATACATCCAGTGAATCGCTGATTTTCAAACATTGCAAAAAAACTGTTTTAAATATGTTTAAAGCATAACAGCAGGAACATAATTTTTATCCTGATTGTTTCAAGGGAAGAATGAAAGTCTTATTGCCATCTGGGAAACGGGTCGGGTGTGTCGAACTGAATCAAATGGTTTTTGTGGTCTCACCAGGTCGTGCTAACCACTGGTCAGCCATCATTGGTGCGTCTCACTCCAAGAACTATGTGCTGTGGGAGTACGGCGGCTTTGCCAGTGAAGGCGTCAAACAGGTGGCTGAGCTGGGATCCCCGGTCAAAATGGAAGAGGAGATTAGACAGAAGGTAAGATTCACCAACAATGGAAGAAGATTGAGACGCCAGATATTGTATGTGGAATAGAATAAAACATCATGAAAAAGGAGAAAATGGAAAATTATACATTTAAACCACTATAAATACAGGTTTTTAGTGCTAAAAGGTTCAGCTTTCCTTATGAATTTTCAGCTTTAATTAGGAATGGAAAGCACTGATCTGCATTGCACTGCACTGGCTCAGAGAAGATGTACCAGAATGTGCACACCTGTAGGATGAATGGCTTTGGAA
>OMLF01018253.1:43333-62748 GCA_900302615.1 Holocentrus rufus
AGTAAATCTTGGCATACCTGCTCAACACTGATCAAAACAATACTTTTCCATAGCACTTTGGCAATGGACCTGCCATAAGCTGAGGTCAGTGAATGGCCACTCATTTCTATATGTAGAGAAATAGAGCTATCATGTGATACACTGATTTTCATTTAAGTTTTAGTTAAATATTTTCCTTTCTTCTAAGTCGGAGCTATTAGCTACTCAGTTGTAACACAGCTAGTGAAAATGATTGCTATGAGCCTCTTAGAGTTCAGTCCACTCAGTGGATGATTATGATTTGAAATGAGGTTAAGTTACTTCTCCTTTACTTTGATGATGCGAAATATCTTCTCATCTTACTTTCAAACTCCCTTTTAGAGCCTTCACTTTACTTTCATGTATATTACTTCATACTTTAACTCCATTCATTATCTTATACAACTTGAGCCACCTCTGATGTTCTGATGTCTCTTTTCCAGGCCTCTCCTTCTCTCTCTTTTTCCACAAATAGCATGGTATATCGTTCTTCTCCCTCCTTCTCCATTGCTGTCTCTCTCAGTCTTAAAATAACCAGTGCTGGCAGAGCAGATGGTCCTGCCGAGTGCTTATTGTTGGCTAATATTGAAGACCTGGAGTCACAGCAGATAATGAGAGCGCAGTGTGAACATTGGGGTCTCTGCGTCATTGCTGCCTTCTCACTGCGATTGCTGCACACTGCTTGCTGTATTATTCTTAAAACTGGGACTGGATGATCAACTGTGTCTCCTCTTACCTTAGAGGTGAGATTGACCTTAAAATGACACTATATTTGATATACTGGTGTCTTGAAAACACCCAGTGCTTAAGTATTCCTAGCTGGTTGCGACTCAGCGGTCATGTTAACAGTTTTCAGTCTCTCTATTGTCTCTTAAGCACATGTATACAGAATTAGTTTACCTGCATAGCTGATCACATATCACAAATAACACCGAGAGGACCGTGCCTCTGCTTTCAACAGAATTGCTGAGCATCACGTTATTTGGATTGCACCGTCCTGTTTAGGTCAACAAATAGGACACGGTAATTTTTTCTGCATCCTGGATGATATCATCACTTTGGGTGCCACGGCTCAGGCTGTGGTTGTTGAGAACAGCTGCTCTCGTGAAGAGGGATTGACACATGAACCCAAGGTGATGATTACACAGGCGATCAATATGAACTGTGATTGGCCTGCTGGTAACTAAGCTGCATGGCTTTTATTCATTGTTTGAAAAAAAGGCTCATCAGGGTTTTTCAGTTCTCTCTGCACATGGTTTAAATAGTTCCTTGTGTGAGAACATGGGTATGAAAGAATTTGTATACTGTATGTGTGCTTGTGCTATGATGCATGCATACATGCACACTTAAAGGTATGTATGTAGATTGACCTTTTAGTCATACAACACACAATTACATGATTCCTCACAATGCATAGGTAGCTTCCCAGTAGCTGACCTTCATATATGCAATGATAACCAGGAACTTAAACATATAGTACCTTTTTTTTCTTGCCTAAAGCAGCTACCTCAAGCTTTCATTGTACCCCCTTTCATGCAACTCATACTGTACAACACCCAGAGTCTCTCCTTACCCTTGAGGTATGTGAGTCGCTGAGTGAAGGAGCCTCCCTCTTTTGAGCAGTGGAGCGCTTCTTGGTAAATGCTGACACAAACAGAAAGCTGATTTGCTTTTGTGTCAGGTGGGGCGTCAGGGGGAGCGACTAGCAATGAATGTAAAATTGATATTCATAGCCAGACCTGACTCTAGCCAAGGGGTGCACTGATCTTAGTGTTCATACAAAGTTTCATTTGCAGAGCCAAGCAGGCGTACAGACCACACAAACACGTGCACTCATGCACATACATGCATGCGTGCACACACCTATATGCACAAAAGCATGTGCGTACACACACACGCGCGCGTGCGCACACACATGGAGCTCTCCTTATCCTGCTCACGTCAATACAGAGTGTGATGGCTTTATTTTCTATCAGAGTTTGTCACCCTTTCAGAGCAGGGACAAGGGCGTTCTGTGCCATCTGTCTTGTTGCTGCCACTCATCAGATGTCTGGTGGAAAACTCTTTACACGGACCCATCTCCTGGGAACAAAAACAGCTTTAGAGTTGGAGCTTAAGGATTTAGATCCTCATTGATCAAACCGTTGGATAACATACAACAGTGGTTGTATTTGGTGTGTCTATCTATTTTGCTCTAATAGAGAGTTTGTATTAAAAGCAGGAGTGCACACTCTGCCTGATTTAGTTTTGTTCATCCTGCACAAGCCTGCTGCTTCTGAAGCAGCTACTTGCTTCTGCTCGGCCTGTTCATTTCAGTCCCATGTGGCCTGCAAGCGATAGAAACATGATTGCATGTAAGAGCCTTCTCAAATACAGTCTCAGCACCTGTGCACCTCACACAAATAGTCAATCATGACACCATGCCACTCATCACATTTAAATGGTCTGTTTGTGATGATAGCTACGTCCATTACTGCTGTTTGAAGAATTCATGCAATCCAGTGAACCACAGAAAATGGAAAGGCACAATGCATGAGGGGACACTTTTAAAAGATGCATGGTATCTTGCCTCCAGAGATGCAGATCAAATCTCTATTATCGTTTATTACACATGAGGTATGTGTTGGGGTTTAAGGCACAGGGCAATTTGGCTGTTACAAAATGTAATTAGATGGCCATGTTCTGCAGGTAGCCTCCCAAGTCTGTAAACAGGTGTCCATTCTGTTCCATTTGCCAACTACAAATGTTCTTATCTGAGGATTTTGCAGCACGGAGATGCGGCCTGGGTCCATTGCAGTCCCTCCTTTCCTGACTGAGGTGATTTGTATATGTGTTCAGCCATTACAGAAGCTCAGTGTGTCACTAATGAGAAGTTTAATGAGACTCTCTTCATGGACCAGCGACCAAGGCCAAGGCCTCAGACGGATTATGAAATCTTCTATTTCCTCTCACAGCATGGGGTGTTTTTCATTACTGCACAGTATGGATGCTTACAGAATACTCCATTACAGTTAAGTCCACAGCTGTGCTATGGAGCAGTGGCAAGGCGGCCCAGGCCGGGGCCGGGAAGAGACATTACAGATAAACGACAGGGAATACAGATCATTGTCACTCTATGCTCCGTGTTACTTTGTGTGGCATCTTGAAACGGGCTTCATGATCGCACACCTGCAGGTGATAGGGATCGCTACCTTCATGGATTGGCTGGGAGAGTCCCAGAACTCCCTGTGCTCAAAAAAAAGAGGGAAAAAAGGGAAAAAAATGCTGATGGTTACTCTTATTTTATCACAATCAGAGCTCTTCCATAGTCTGTAAAGAGCATTGTGGCAGAAGGTTGTGGCTAGTGCTGAAATAAGCAAGGTCTGCACTGCATGATGAGCAAAAAAATATACTTATTATGGAATTCGATAGCCGTTTGTTCTCCTTGGCCACAGTGTGGTTGACGTACTGTATAGCTGTGCTGTTGTCAATCTCTCTCTCTCTGTCTCTCTCTTAGTGTTCCCTTTCTTTGTGCACCCCTGAAGGATTTGAATTATAATTGTATAGTAATGAGTTGTAGTGAGAGCGAGTCTGCATTGAGAAGCTACAGTAAGGGCTGCCATCTGTAAGTGGGTGGTGGCCAGGAGTGTGGGTAGAGAATCGTAGATGTTATGCTGGTTCCTTTGGGCTCCTTGACTCTCAGTGACTGAGCAGGTGTGCATCTCTGCTTTTGCATACTGACTCACTTCATAGACCAACACTCATGGCTGAAAGATGTATTCCCCATATGTTTTGTGTTTCAATTTCGTAATCATCCACGGGTTACAGAAACCCGAGTCTTGTTTGTTTTGCTGCTTTAACTCGTTCGTAGATGCTGCAGGAGAAGAAATGATGCTGTAAGAAAGACAACCATGGGGGGATGGAGTGTGAAGGGGTTAGGGAGAAGGATGGAGTTATTTTCAATCGGTGCATTGCAAACCCATGCAGAACCTCAGCTCCTCAGTGTATTACTTTGCGTGCAGTTTCTGACTGAGTCATGCATCCCAGAGACCATTAACACAACTTGTGACATAACCGGGGTTCATTCTTCTCATTGTGGAACTTACCACACACTCAACCCAAAGTCTTGGAAAGAAGTGGTTGTGCCATTGCTCTGACGTGCGCTCATGCAGTCACACACACAAATACTGAACTCACCCAAGTGCACTTTCCCGTAACTATGAAAAGTGACTTCTTTCTCAGTTTTCATTTAATAGTTGACATACTGATAATGACGAAACGCTCGTCTTCATCTCTCCCCCAGCACCCACTTCTTATGTATGAGGCTGACAGATTAGGGAGGGCTTAATGAATTGGGTTATTAAAGAGAGCCTGGTTCCTTTCTTGCATCATTAAGCTTTATAATGTCTTTTTGAGATCCGAGCTTTCATCAAACAGCATGTGAAGATCAAACTGGGCTTCACCTTGACTTCATTCAGAAAGCCAGTTTCAACCACCACACTGCAGCCTCCATGGTCTAATTCCGAGGCCAAATAATCAGCTTGTGCTTGAGTTTGTAAGAGGATATCCGCTGGTGTAGGTACAGGTATGAAATCTCTCTTATCTTTCACGCAGGTGTTTCTAGTTTTGGTTTTTACAGAATGACCCAATCACAGAAAATATTTTAATGACACCACAGTTCAAGCTCAAGCTGAACTTAGCATCACAATTCTATAGTTGTCATATTTTAATGACCCCTCCTCATTAAATCTGTGCCTGAGCTCTAACTAGCCTTCAATATTTATGTGCTCAATAAGCTTTAGGGTTAACTCTTATTATAATGAGGCAATTCAAAAACAGTAAGAACAGTGTAATTTTTCTCCCTGCAAAACATCAACATTGCTTTATTTATTTATCAGGAAAGTGACAGATGACATGAATAAATAATACAAAAGAGCACAGAGGTAAACTAGATCAACTGTTTTTAATTATGAAGTCTAGGAATATGATCATAATTCTTCCACCTGATGTGTTGTAACACTGCACAAATACTCAATGGGTCGTAGTTTTGTATTAAGACTATTTTTAATTTTCCACTCCTCTTTATTCATTTATTTATTTATTTTGTTTTATTTTTTAAGGGAGTAATTGAGGTATTTTGGCTAGCTTACATTTCTTCATCAAACTTTCATATTTAAGCCAGTATTTATCTTTAAATATTTTAACTTAATGAAACAAACTGGGATGCCAGTGTTGGACACTGTGGTTGTATTTTCCATGGCGAGGATATGGAATTTTCTACATCTGTGTTTTGTCCATGGCACAAATAACAGCAAATTCAAATTTATTCTGGAAGTGTTTTCCTTTTGAGGCATGCATAAGATGGCACAGAGTTTTATTTGGCTGGAGTGATAAATGATACATCTCAGGGGTAAACTACCGAAACTGAGTGCATCTGTTTTGTCAGTGGGCACTGGGGAGGCTTCCACTGGTCATCTCTCTTCAAAATGCCACTTCAGCCCTCCGGACACAGAGTGTGATCCAGGACAGTTTGACATAATAATTTACACAAAAAGCTACAGGCTCTCTCTCTGTCTCTCTCTCTCTCTCTCTTTCTCTCTGCTTTTCACTCTCCTCTCTCTCAGCATGCCATCCCTCTCTGTCCTCGTATTCCTCATGTGTCTCTCTGAGTGCACGCTGCAGGATGAGGTCAGGTTGGCCACAGTGGGATAGCAATTAGCTATAAAGGGGCTTCCCAGAGGGTGAGGTCCTGACCCCAGCCCCGTATCCAGCCCTGCCAAACCATTGTGGCCCATGCCAAACCAAAAAGTGGGTGTTACAGCAAGCTGACATTCCCTGGCTCTTCCCCACAGTCTTAATGTCAGCAAGACTATGGATGAATGTTGCCACCAACCCCCCTATTGTCACTTTTCTCTTGCTGTGTCACTCCTCTGCTCGCTGAACCTTTTGTTTTCTGGGTGTCTTCTTGGCAGCCTGTCTGCTTAAAAAAGCGGGCACTGGAGTTTAGAGGGAATAATTGTTTAATTTCAGCTGGCAGTTTTCTGTTGGCCTGTCAAGTCAGCTCTATGAGCCCAGTAGAGATATTCCTGTTTAGGAAAACAAAGCACTCAAAAAGCTTAATGCCTGCCTTGGTTCCCAAGACTGTTATTATGATTGGCAAAATCAGGCAGTGCAGCCAGAAGCGAGCAGATTTTGAAATGCATTGGGGTAGAGTTGGCCAATATGCTCTTTTTGTTTGAGTGTGTGTGTGTGTGTATGGGTGCATATTTATATTCCTCATCGTAATGAAGACTGCAGAGAGACTGCAGGCAATGTGTTTTCATGATAGATACTGAAAGTCAAAATGGCACTCAATGTAAATATGCCCGTCTGTAATCACCATGTATCATTTGGCGGTATGTTTATGTTAGCGTGTTTGCATGTGTCCACCGTTCCATTTGCATTAGTATGTGTGTGGCCTTTGCTGCTGACTTAGCCGCTCATTGGCACGGCGAGCTGGCTCAGGACTCAGGGTACATACACAGACACGGGGATAAAAGCTGGATTATTCTGGAATCTCAGACATCTTGGCTGGAGGCAGCTTTGACAAAACCATCCCAGTGTCCAGAGATGCCAAATGGAATGCAGGAGCAGTAGCAGGCAAATGAGAGAGGATGGGGCACAGCTCCAGTGCTTCCTCTGTGCACTTTATTATCATTCAAGGACTGGACATTTTACCCTGCTTGTCTCATTTGGATACGTCAGAACTTTTCTCTGAATATTTGTCAGTTGCTGTGAGTGTGAGATGAGACAGTACAGACCACTCAAAATTCTAATTAATGCCAAACATTGGAATATTTTGAATTATTGTTATATTTCTAGTCTCTCTATATTTGTAGTTTTTTCCTTTATTAGTTGTTAATCAAGACTATTAATATCTCTCGTGTTGTGTGTGCATGTGAGTAATTGCAAATGTGATTGATTTGTTGTGAATATAAATGCAGATGTAGTACTTGAATGTGTCACTATCAGATTGTGCATGTTTGTGTGTGTTTGTATGTGTGTGTGTGTGTTTTTATTAAATTTTGAAAAGATTCTGTTGGGCAGTGGCTGCCAAAACTCCTACGCCTTGTTGACATCTCAGAAGTACAAGGACTGGACAGCAGTGGTTTAGAAAACAGAGTGAGAATTTTTTTTTTCTAGTGACGCAGATATCAAAGTATCTGAGCAGTAGAGATGATGGAGACATGGATAAAAAGACATATGTATAGCACCATATGTCTGCCTCTCACATGCTTACTCTACTGTAAATGGGCTGAGAGAAAGTATTATACACTACATCCTTTTCTAAACCCAACTGTTATAAACTGCAGCCCTGTATTTTCCTCTTGAATGGTTTACTCTACATTGAGTTTGCTGTATTGTATCTTATTTTAGCGGAACAGCGCATTTATATCAGCTGTTCAACCCTATCAAGTCTCAAATGTCAGTATTTGTGAGAAAGAAAAATCTTGCATCAACTCTGCAAAATGTTTACCTCCAGCTCCTGTTTCCTACCATCTCAGAGGCACATCAAACACACTTCAGCTAAACAAACCTGTGCTAAGTGAATAATGCTTGGGAGCAATTCTCAGAACTGCAAAATGCTTTGATCTTGCTTATCAGCCCGGTTGTTTGACAGTCACAGGAGAAAAAATATATTCTCATCTGATTAAAACAGTAGGAGCACCTGCAGTAACCCCAAAGGAGGGAAACCAAATTAAACCCCTAAAATATTCACCACTACCGGAGTGTCAACTGCAACTTATGACAGGATCTGAAATCCCCCTTTAAGCTGTTTGCAGTAGATCCAAAGTGACACGCTGTCACATATTGAGAGGTCCCTGCAGAACCTGCTTGGACAAACTCTTTCAGATTACCCATACAGAGGAGTATTGGTCATCGGACTGCCAAGAAAATAGAGAACTCCTTGTGAGCCAGCAGAATACTCCTGGTTTAACATTCAGGGTACGGAACACAGCCTCCTTCATTTTTTTTCAGATCTTCATAAGATCAAGGCCGACTAAATACAATAAACCTGCATCATAAAGCTTTGTGATCTTTTATTCATGAGGTGGCCTAGCTTGCTAAATCTGTTTTCAGTAATGGCTCTACCTGTTATGTTTTCCCTATGTAAATGAGACCCTGGCTCTGAGGCCCCCCATTCACCGCAATCTCCATATCATTTGGCGGGTGGGGGAACCTGGATTCTTTCTCCTCAGTGATGGCTGACAGTCTTGGTCAGATAGACAAAAGAAAAAGTCCTGGATTGACGGCTGAAGCCACAGTAAAGCGTTCACCTACACACATCCACCTAACACACAAATCACACACAAGTGCAGTTGAGTTTCACGCTTCACAAGATCTGCCTCGATACTGCAGTCCAACACGCGGTAAAGTATGTCACTTAAGCCACACTACAACATTGCTGTCATCTATTATCAACACTATTATCATCTGTTAGCATCACTATTATCAGTTTGGAGTACCTTTTCCAAAGACAAGGTAAGACGGAGGAGATTTATGTTCCAGAGGCAATGTTTTTGCACTGCTACAGCTCTTGCTAATTCCACGTTATTGCTTATGCCATTACTTTTAGTGCAGCATCTTTCATTTCTAATGTGGCATCATTTTGCCTCAAATGCATTAAAAAGGCTCATTACTCTGTGTGTGCACCGCACACAAAGAGTAATAATAGTTATCTTGTGGATAACATTTTTTTTCTGCCTGCAGAGACAAACAACAAAAAGATAAGTTTTATGTTAGCAACCTGCTCTATTCATATTAGATGGCAGACTTAAAGGCCAGTGAAAGTGGTTTGTCATTGGAGTAGTGAATAGATAAGATCCTATAGGTTATACAAGTTGATTTGTCAGTGTCTTTTATATGCAGACTGTAATGTGTTCTTCCACTCCAGTCAGTAGGGCTGAAGGACTGTAGCATCAGTGCCATTATTGATGGTCACATAGCAACATGTAAGCTGTCAGGGAACCATGTTGTAAGTATTTTAACATGTCGATTCCTGTCTACATGCCTTGTGGTGTCAATTATACATGTTTAATATTATCTGTATTTCTTAATTGCTTTTTAGTCTAGGCAGTGTTTCAATTTCATGACATCTAAGTTTCAGTTTTTGTCATGTGATCATGTGTTTTTTGATTTGTGTTTGTTTTTTATAATAATGTCATCAATTAATCAATTTCATCATCAACCATGCATTCAATCTGGGAAGCATTCACACACTGACGGCTGAATCGTGTGATTAAGAGAAGTCCCGTTATTTACTGTTTTAGGCAAAAAGATGTACCAAATGTACCACTTTGATGTGTCACTATCTACTTGCATATGTGTGTGTGTGTGTGTATGTGTGTGTTTGTGTACGTGCATTCATTTCATTTTGTTAGAATTCTGTTGGGCAGCAAGTGCCAAAACTCCTACGCCTTGACGACATCTCAGAAATATCAGGACTGGACAAGTGGTGGATAGGGTTTGGAAAACAGAGTGACAGAAAATGTTCTCGCGGAGCAGATATCAAAGTAACTGAGCAGCAGAGTTGATGTAGACATGGATAAAAGGACACATGTATGGCACCATATGCCTGCCTCTCACATGCTCACCCTACTGGAAATGGGCTTTCTGAGATGAGAGAAAGTATTATTCACGGCATCTTTTTCCCAGCCCATCTGTTAGGAGCTGCAGCCCCTCTTGCATATTTTCCTCTTGAGTGCTACAGTAGATGGCTGAATCGTACGATTAAGATCCTTATGTGCTGACTGTTAAGGCAAATGGAAGACCACTCTAGTCTGCACAGGTTTAATATATTTGAGGATTTCTAGAGTCATGCATTTGGCTATGCAGAGTATTTGTTTTGCCTTTACGCAGATTTTTTTTTTTCTTTTAGAGGCAAATGTTAATGTCTCGTGAGACTTTAAACTGAGGGGCTGTCTTCTGTTAAGGTTTCTTAGCTGTGATACAGTGCTTTGACAAAGATCTAAAAGCTGTCTTTGATCAGGTCTGGCCTGACTTAGACTTTAGGGCTCAGCCTGAGTTAGTGGGATGGGGGTTTCTTACCTGCAGTGGGCAATTTCAGGATGATCACACACCCTGCAGTGCAGTACATCTAGCCCTAATGACCGCTGGCCTCCTTAAAGAACAAAGAATCTGGAAGTTAAGAATGAAAGTTAGTAAAATAGAAGAGAGGCCTGGAGAGGGATAGATAGTGGAATGAACTGGGTCATCAAAGGCAGTTACCTCAATTCATCTCTAATAATATCCCCTAGCCCTGGGCCCAGGTCTGCTGGAGTTGCCTGCATGATGGCTCAGGCTGCTTGATGAATGAGCATGCCAGGCAGTACTGGGCTTCCAGACTTGTGCTCAAAGGCTAAGAGATTGCCACCGAGGACAACCACAGTCAGCAAATCAATTCACAGCCCTCTAGAGAAGTAGTGAGTGCTGTTACAAACTCATCTACCTTAAGCATGGATGATTCTCTTGTCACCACGTTTCCTCCCCTAGCCTGCGGGATGTACTCCTGTCCTGTTTTGAGCAAGATTTGTGTGACTGAAGTGACTCACCTACGCAGTATCTGAAACGCAGATTATTCTGCAGGGTAGGATGGGGGAATGTCAGTGGAGATTTAATTAACACCTGAAGGCTGTGTAAGCTTTTACCCCATGCGCTGATAACAGCCAGCTTGCATCCCATTGGAATTTTGAACCTTTTTTTATATATCTATTAATAGTTTGGAGTATACGCAGGGACAGACAGATCAGAGATTCCTGAGCAGTGCTTTGATTACAACATCAGAGCGGCTCCTTTCTCACTCAGGGAAAAGGTCTCTTTAGACCATTTGGAGTATGAGGTGGGGCTCGAGCTCGCAGGCAGAAAACAGCTCTTAATTTCACATAATTGTGGTGTCCTAGGGAATAGTTTGACCAATTCTGAATACAGAATGAAACATTCTGTCATCTCCAAGCTGTGCAGAATGCTACTGGCACACGGCTTAATGCTCACGACGTTATGTAACAGCAAAATGAGCAAAGCAGCATTCAGTAGTTTGAACCTGCATATTATTTGTGTTTATAAAGTTTTGGTCCTTTTTATCTTCAGCATGCCACAGGGGACCTTTATGTTAAGTCACTAAGAGATAGCAATTCATACTGTAAACAGTTTTTTTTCTTCTTCTACACATCCAGTGCTCTCATACCATACTGTCTCAAAGTCACTGTGATATACAGTATTATTGATATATTATTGTGGCGACAAAGCATGTGAATGACTAATCTGCATAGTTCTGCACTCAGAGGAAATAAGCTTTCCTGATAATATTAATGGGGTGAAAAAATAACAGAGGTATTTGCATGGTAATTAGCACTAATGATCTTTTTAGCATGATGATTAGCTGAGTGTGTGCTGCAGCTGAGATTCCAAAGGGATCTGAAGAGGCAGAAGCTCCAGCTATTTCTGCTTCATGAGCTTGTTTCCCGGCTGCTTGGCCGTGTGGGGAAGTCGCCTCCCTCACGCCGTTATCAAAGCCACCAGGAGGTGGGAATAGCCATTAGTACAATTCACCACCTGAAGCCGTATCTATTATATAGACAATTTCCCTCGTAGTTTTCTGAATGGTCCTGTCTGCTGTTGTGCCACCGTCAAAGTGACACAAGAGATGCCAACACGCTGTGGGTTGCTTTGGGAAACTGACAATCATTTGCGCGCTCCCATCTGTGTTTCCTAAGGCAAGACTTGGGACTGGGCGACATCATCGTCATCACTGTTTGATGGTTGGGAATTCAGCCCTAAGGAGTCTCTATTCTAAGTAATAGTGAATAGATAGCAGTTACATTCAAGAGGCCTTGTTAATTTTGACTAATTGTCATTATTTCAAATATACGTTCACACACACGCGCACACACACACACAGACACACACAAACAAAACAGTAAGAGAGAGACATACAGTGATTTGGAGTTGATCATTACTCAAGTCACAACCATAATTTCCTTAAAAACTTAAAAACGGTGTAAAAAAGAAAGTGCCTTGAGTAAAAAGATCTACTTAAAAGATGAGACTGCTGGAGATTATTGTGCACTCATTTTCTTAGGTATTTTTATACACCATGTGCATAGCCTTTTGTAAGTATTTTAATGACATAAGCAATTCACTTCTCTTCAACAGTGCAGATTTGAGATGGTGTACTGATTTTAGCAGACTTCAGGTTGATCATCCATCCTCCACAGCATCCCTGAAAGCACATAGTCTCCGGCTGCCTTCCCACTCATATCCATATTAAATCATTACAAATGCCAGTGGAGCAAGCAGGCGATATTAAAGCATATTAACACTGTGACTCCGTTCCTAACCATTTCCTATTTGTAATGATGCCAGTTTAAATGCCGTTTCTTGCCTAACAGGGAATTAGAAATGCTAAATCAAGCATTGCAAATGAAGGTTCACTGCGCTTGTCAAGACTAGATGGAAATTATTCATGCAATATGAATCTTTTCCTTCCAGTATGAGCGCGTGTGTGTCATCCACACTGCATGATGCATCTCCTCTGATGGATACAAGGGGTTCTCTGTTCTGGAAATGACTCCATTGAGCTCTTGACACTCTTTATCTTTTACAGTAAAAAAACTATTTGCTTTAGTGAGTTAAAGCACCAAGACATAAAAGCTTTTAGTATAGCAGCTACATATAGCAACCTGCACATAAACTAAATTTCATATGTAATGAGGCTTTTTAACATCTATTCACCAGCTAACTTCCAAGAGCCACAGGTGGTAAAGAAATCTAGGCATGCTCTTTATTTCCATTGTCTACTCTCGCTTTGGAGCCTTGGCATACTCATTCATAAATAGTGTTTGCGTTAAGTCATTCATAGTTTTGAATTACTTCTTCATTTTCCAGAAGAGAAACAAATGTCAGGGTATAAAGCTTTCTCCTGGTGTGCAAAGTAAAATGGAGTAGTTAAGTAATTGTGAGTAGTAAAACCTTTTGTTACTTTCTGAAACCTTGATTTGTGTCTTTAGTTTGTCTATATTCACACATCTTGATCAAGTCTAATAAATGGGAAGTAAAGCACATTGTCGGAGACTGGAGAGCAGTCTGCTTGAGTATGTATCTTTTTTTTCAAGGTAAAATAAGATGACATGTCTTTATGAACTCCTTTTTATGAGCTGTTTTCTATCAGCGCTGGCCCTCTCTTGTTCATTTGATTCGTTACGTGGCTCCAAATGAAAATGTGACCAAGATGGATAAGATGGCCACTTCATGTTGACGGGTCACCCTGTAAGGAAGATAACAACTATGTTTGCTGGTCACCACGGTAAATGTAAGGCTGGAGGGTACTTACAGGAACCCATTTCTCCTAAGGATGTTGTGATTACAGTGCAGCGCTCCTGGCTGGTGTGTTTGTTTAAAGAGCTTAGCGATGATAGCAGAGTTGTCGTGCGCTACAGTGATGAGCACCACATGTGTAAACACCCAGATGCTACAGATGTCCTTGACTAATATAGACACACTGGTCAACGCCTCACCAGATTTCTATATATATTTCTTTCTTTCTATATTTACACTTATTGAAAGAAAAATCAATCTAAACACTGAACTGGCTTTATACGTAGCAAAATTGAAAGTCACTGGCAAAAGGTTTGCAAAGTTGAATAAATGTATCTTGTTTCCACTTTGTTGTACTTTTATGCTCATCGGAGGCAGAAGTCAGGGTTCGTTGTGATCCTGATATTTTCCAACATTTTCCAACCCTTACTATAATTAACACCTTAACAAAGGTGTTAATTATAGCTTGGGAAGTAGAAGGCGTTTCAATTACGTGCTGGATGTGGGTTCATATGATGTGAATTACTGGTTTAAAATTGTTTCTAAAATCAGAGCCTTTCTGTCCTGTTTCTGATCCAGAGAGACTCATTCATGCCTTGTTATATTCCTGTCTGGGTTATTGCAATTCATTTTTCTCTGGTATTTGTCTAACACATTTTGTCCCATCTCCCACTTGTCCAGATTGCTGCAGCCATCCTCTTTAATAGATTCAAAAAAGGGGAACCGGTTTCAGTTTCAGTTTCAGTGGTGCTTTACTGGCATGATACAGTCTTCAATACGTTGCCAAAGCACAACATAACAAAGTGATACCATTTAAACTTTGACAAAAACAACCTAACAAAGTAAAAGAAGAGATGATAGCAGATTAAAATATTTGAGGCAGTGCTCATTCTTTCATTCTTTTCCCTTAAAGTGTGACGACAATTTGTATATTTTGCACCTACAACTGTACTGTCATCCACAGGATTGACTTAAAAATCCTGTAGCATATGGAGTTGGTCCCCAGTGTACTCCATGGTGAAAGTCTGCCCCCCCACAGTTTTGCAGGGCCCTCAGGTTCTCCAATCATGTACCTTTGCTAGTCCCAAGGTCCCAGAACGACTGTTGGGTGATCAAGTTTTTTTGCTGCACCACAATTGTGGAATAACTTTTCCTAAACCATTATTTTTCTCCTTTTAATGCTCTTATTTTCCTTATATCTTAGTTTTTCTTGTTGATGTTCTCGGCTCTGTCTCCCTTTCGCTATTACGCAATCTACTTCATTTGGTAAAACACTTAACAACTTGTGTTTGGACAGTCTGTAAGCTAGAAAGACGAATTGCTTGGCTTAGGCGTAAATTGCTTCAACACTAGTACACACAGTACTAGCATTCTTTGATTCAATAGTAGAATGACCAAAGTTAAGTTAGATTTTGGATCTTATTTTTCTGTGAAGCCAAAACAAAGTGTTACAATTTAATCTTAAATTTAATATTCACGACATGGAAAAAGTATGACTACTCAAAACTCTTTCATACAAGAACAGCTTCAGACTAATGTGCAGGTGGGTGAAAACCGTGGACTGTCGCACTGAATATAGTTATAATTTTGATCCAATTGCCTCCTTTCCTCACTCTCATTTCCCACTGATTGCCACATGCAGACTTTAAGACACATCTTCACAATAGGGATACATCACAGTCTCCCAGGAGGCACGTGTTCTCTCTCATCAGCTACCCTGCAGGCCCTACAGGTGGTAAATCAACTCATCCATGCTTTTTATCTGAGTTCTCTACTCCTGCACCAGGCTCACACTCCTCTAGGGAGTGTGGCCATACTCATCTCGTCCGCGCATTGATTTAAGCTGTATTCATCTTGGAGCAGTTTAAAAACGGGGCGACACACTGTAGATTTGAGAATGACTGCCCAACCTTTTCCCAGAGGGCAAAAATGCTTCAATTCAAATTATCTGCCTGTTCCTCTGCTGCTATAATGACTCGCTCGGAAGACAGAAGCATGTAGGAAAACTCATTTCTCTGATAGTCCCCTCCTTTCTCCACCTATGGTGTCTCATCTGGACTCCATAACACTGTCACCATCAAATTCCGAGCCACAAGAAATCTGTGTTTGCATTAGTTCTGATAGAACGTCTCCAGGATTGATGATACGAGGATATGAGTCTTCATGAGGGATTTTCAAGAGACGATTTGATTAGAGTTGTGATCTATTCATTCATTATTTGAAGAGGGATTTTGTCTGAAGAGATTAAGTCTGATGAATATGCATTGCAATGCGTACAAAATATTTAATGAAATTTACATGAGGAAGATGGCTGTTTTATTTCAATAACCTTCACTCTGGAACAAGAGATCTATCAATTTATCTGCCTGCCTGTCAAAGTACATCCCTACAATCTGTCATATTGCTAGATACTTTTATTTTATTAGGCTTTCTTAAAAAAACGTGAACACATTGACTTTTTAAGACAAGTAAAACAAACAAACAAAAAATGTAGTTCGCTGTGTAGCTTTTCATTCGAGTTGCAGTCTCTAGTGCTTTCACATGGCCACAATAACACATGAACAAACAAACCATAAAGGACACCACAATAACTATAAACAAATGAAACTATGGTCAAGAAAATTGGTACCATCTACTTCACGCTAGTGGTACAGCATTGTTGTGCTGGTGTTTTACAAAATTACGAGCATGTTTCCCATAAATCCCATGGTTTCCTGTTGCAGATTTATGGGTCCTATCGCTATCCCTCTTCACATCGTTTGCTTCTTTGTTCTTTTGCTTAAAGTATGAACATGAACATTTTTTCACTAACCTCTTGCTCACTCCAACATCTGTCAAGAAAAAAAAGCATTTAGCTCCATTTAAACTGGAAGTAGTCATCATCCTGTTAGTAAAGCAATCTCCCTGTAGTAAGCAGTGAGACAGATTTCTGGCAAAATACGACCTGGTTGCAACGCAAAACTGATTGTAGAACCAGCAGAGGCTGCCAGGGATCTCGACAGTCGTCTTGTTTGTTTATGGTAATGATACAGCTGCCTGAGAATTAATGTGGAAATGATTACTTGATGTTAAAATCCTACACACAACACCTTTAACTCAGTGCAATAAGAAAATTCTAATGTAACTGCCCATCAGATCCTGTGAGAAGTGGAATTAGAAAACACTTTTACATGCAAGTTTCTCCTTTCTTTCCTTATTCCTCTGACCCATAATCATACACGACATCAAATTACCAATATGTGTCTAATGTCTAAGTAGCAAAGATGCAGATGATGTCATCTTTACTGGAGATTTTGGATATAAACAGTTAGCCTGCTGTCACCATGACAGTAATATGGGATGGAGTCTATGGGTTCGCTCATTGTCTTTGTTTATTCGCTTTCTTCCTTCCCTTTCCATCTAATCCCACTATGCCATTGTGCTAAAATATTCAATATCTTCATTACACCATTGTTTGAGGGCAGGTGAGTAATCATGTGTGAAAGTATTTTTATTAGCACACATGAGAATATTCGTCAGCTAATTAGGAATCAAGTGACAGGTCAGTGTTCTTTGAATACTCTCAGGCTCCTAATCTGAACCAGTGGGGGTACGGGGGAGTTCCAAGTCCGACACAGCACAGTGTCACACAGGATGAGCTCTTCTCAGGCCCCAGCAAAGGAAAACACTCAGCACTGGGCGCGCACACACACACACACACACACACACATAGACAGCGACACTCTCCACAGAAAAAGCTAATGCAGCTAGCATGTGATAATAAACAAGATAACATAAATAAGACATTTACAAGGATGGATTTGCTATAGGTTTTCTAATATTAAGCTAAATAAGTTTTGCATGACATACTACAAAGACTTACAACTTCTTTTGCACCATAGTGCCCTCTGGTGGGGCTGTGCCCAATGGCCCTCATATGCCAACATAGTACCATCATAGTTTGTATGTCAATGTAATGATGTGATTTAGCCTCTGTGGAATGAGCCCGACATTTACCCATGGACTGAGCTACCAGTTACTTCTCAGTTATTCTCCACATTTTATGTGTGACAAAAGTTAATATTGGGATAAACAGCAACAAGCTTTATACATATCAAGTGAAGACATAAAAAGAGACATGTTCATGTGCTCACCATCAGTATCTGTCCTGTGGCTAACACAGAGGCAGATAGGACCATAAGGGAGGAAAGATGGAGGGCACATGACTAAAAATGCAACAACAATAGAAATTTAGATTTGCCTGAACATGAATAATCCTTTACCAGAGAACTTTGACATACAACAGTGTATAATGAATTTTAAAACAGGATTTAACATTTAAAACAGAATTACAAAGGATGCTGAACATTCACAGAAATAGTTTCCAGTATGTTTGAAATAACTAGTTTTTACTCTGACTTACTATCTTACTATTTTACTTAAGTTTATTTTGTCAAAACTCAACATATAACAGCCCACCATTTTCATGATTCCTACAAATTTTGTGACATTTTACCCTCTGAATCATTTTCAAACGCAGCATAATGAAGCAGCCTCATCGGGACATTGATACTCCAACATGACAGGGTGAATTTGGACAGACGGTCCACTGCCTGTATGACCCACATGTTTGGATGCAGGGCCATGCTGCTTGTTTTCCAGGGGATGAATATCTTAGCATAAACCGCAGACAGATTAAAATGTCACAGAAAACAATGGGAAAGGATTTAATTTGTTTGAGGTCCTCCGTGCTCCTGCAGGGCAAACACGCTGTGAACGATGCAGACAAAAAAGCTCCGGATGAAATGAATGAGATACATAACTAAGGCAACCCTGGCTTTATGAAGAGCCTTCTCCACGGATAGAGAACTATGTTTCTTTTTTAAAGCATATTTACATATTTAGATTGCATATTTGCATTTATATTCACAACAGGGGGCCTTGTGGTACAATCAATACTAATGGCCAGTGCATAGCTTCACTTAAGCAACGTGTTAAGCATCTTACTTAATGGCACATTAAAAATAGTTGTTTGCAGAAGCCGTGTTACTCTCTGAGGAAGTGTGATTTTCTCCACCCAGACATTCCCAGGCAGCGCAGGGATTCAAAATGTGACCTTTGGATTACCAGCTTGCTTCTCTTTCCTTCAGAGAGCATTGTTGCTTCATAAATCATTATTTACTCAGTATTTATTAATATTAATCAAGCGACCTCAGTATCTGGGGAGTCTTGTGTGGGTTAATTACCAAGGATATGAATACATATTGACAAGGGTAATGTATTGTACTGAAGGCATTGTACATTGTGAATGTAGTGTACATGGTAGGTAGTGTATTATGTACACATGCATACAGGTTTAAGGTTACGACATCCATCTGCAGCAATTAAGGAGCTTGGATACTGCGATGTATCAGTATTGTAACACTGAATACTGAAACATAACATCACACCATCTGATAGATCATGGTCACACCACTATCCATTGATCATCCTTATAATGAACATTGTAATCAAAATTGCAGAAGCAAATAAAAACTGTTTTCCTGCCTTCCTCAGCCTGAAAATGTGGTCACAACAGCACATGTTCCTGACAGCAGCCATCAGCCATCATTCTGTTCTCATGTGAACAACGACTCTGCACACCTTGTACATTGTTGCCTGTACACACCACAGTATGGCCATCTCTCAGATCTATTTGTCTAATTATAAGAGAGGATGATCTGAATTGATTAATGTGACCAAAATATGACATAGAGAGAGAGAGAGAGAGAGAGAGAGAGAGAGAGATACACACGCACACACACGGACACACACACAAACACGCACGCACACACACAGAACACCTCAGACTCGTTCGCAGTGTAAAGCCAGGTTGGCATTTGAAAGCCAATTAACGCATGAACAGGCACACAGTCACACGACCCTGTCATGTTTTACTAAAGGCACAGGTGCCACATATGTCACTACCTTCCCCTCCACAAATGTGTACTCTCTCTCTCTCTCTCTCTCACACACACACACACACACACACACAGTGATCTACACGGAAAAAGATGAGAATATATTCTCCGGCTTTTCAATTCTTT
>OMLF01018254.1:7826-20877 GCA_900302615.1 Holocentrus rufus
GGGGGGTGGTAGCATGCTAAAGACACAGACCAGATGCACTGGTTCCTGCCTTATTTTTTTTTATCTATTTAAATATTTATTTATTCTCTCTGCCCATCTGCTGTCTTATTTATTTATTTATTTATTTATTTTGTCTTAAGATTCCCACACCTACAATCTATAAAGCATTAATCTGACTATCTGTTTAATTTAGGATGGTTTTAAAAAATGTGCAATAACTTAATAAATAATGAATAATAAAAAAGAAAAAAAAAACGAATACAGAAGATGGTGATGATACTACTGAGAGGACAAAGAAGAAGAAGTTTTTTTCAAACTTTTCACAAACAAGTTAGACTACTAAGAATAGAATTTAATAGAATAGAATAGGCGGGTACCTGTGTTTGCTGCAGTAACAGGAAGACTATTAGTATTCATAGCCAGTCAATAAATCACTCAACTGCAGCCATACAGGAGGGAGCATGAAGAAGAGGGGTGAAAGGAGGGGTAAAAGAAAAAATAAAAAGGAAAATATAAGTTAAGGAAAATGGAGCGCTGAGTTTAACGAGGATCCTGATTAGCTTCCAGTGCAGAGAGTGAGAAATGCAGGGAAAAGCAGAGGTGAGGATGGTTTAAAAAAAAAAACACATGGAAGAGAAAGAGATGAAAAAAGATGAGAGGAGGGGGAGACGCAGGCCTCAGATGTAGTGGAATAAACAGAAGCAGGGAAGAAAGAGAGGGATGAGAAGAGAAAAAATAGGAAGGGGAGGGATAATGGAGGGAAAGGAGAAAGAGAGAGAGAAGGGAAGTGGGTCACAGAGTCACTGGGAGTTTGAGACTGGGGACACTGGCAATGATTCAGCGTGTACGGAAGAGAAAATGGGGCAAACTTCCCTTATGTAGCGTTTTGTAGCAAAACATTGGCTGCAGCACCGCGGCAAAGGTCACCTTCCTTCCACCCTCATTTTCCCACCTAACCCAGTTGTCATGCTAATTGCTCAGTTTAATTAACACCATTCATTCGAGGCCGAAGAGGAAGTAATGTCGGTCCAATCACAAGAATCTGACTCACATTGTCAGAAAGTGGGCCAGTGAGAATAGGGCAAACGGGGAGATGTTATCTTTAATATGTGTAGCTATTTCAGAATTCAATACGCTGTTTTTTGGGAAATTGAGTTCTACATTTTCAGAGAAATCCCTGGTGAATCGTTTTCAGGGCAAATCCATTTTGCTTCCCAAGACAGACAATTAAGAGATTTTTACCACGGTGCCATTGTCTTGAAAAGCCAAGGACACCTCCTTTCGATGTACCTGGTTGTGATAAAAGCTAGCTCTAAAAATGATTTTGTAAGATCAGGACTTGTCTTAACTGTTTGTTTTTGATTGAAATTCAATATGCCAAATCATGTCTTTTTCATGTAATAAACAAAAAGCAAATTGATTTAATTTCTACCACTTTACTATACTACTTGTTATTACTAAAATCAATCTTTACATTTTGGCATTGGATATTTTAATCTACTATAATCCTCTTCCTTAGTAACTGCATAGCTAGCAAGCTAAATGACACTTAACCTCAACTTCATGGATGACTAAACTTATTAAGATTTAAATAGGTATTAGTATAAATAACTCAACAAGTTTAGTCAGGCAGCATTCAGTGAATATGGCAGCTGAGTCGTAGCTAACATTAGCTTGTTCAATTGGTGCAAAAGGTTGATGTTAGCCTGCTAACTAACACTAATAGAATGGCTAAGAAAAGAAACTAATAAGAATGGCTAATAAGTAAACTATCTGTCTACTTGTAAGAAAGTGTCTTCCACAAACGCTGTGAAGATTTGACAGCTGCTTCCTAATTCCACCATGAATCAACTTCTTCATGCTACACTTTGTAGACCTCTTTATGTTATGTTTTGTTTTTTTAATCTTCTCTGACTTTTTTGATGGAAACTGAAAGATTCCTAATCACTTTTCCCTTAAAAAAAAGTTGTAGTCATTTTCTCACAGATTAGACTTATTCCGGTTTAAGGTAGCGGTATATATTTAGCGTAGCGTATATATTTGCCAAGCCAAAAATCAAAGAATGGGTAGGAGGGTCAAACAGGTATTCAGGTTTTCTCAGGTGAATTAACTTGCATATCACCAGTGAAGGGAATATTTACTGTCTCCTTGCTGGCAGAGGATCAGCTGTACAGATGGCCACCTCCAGGGTCCTCCCTGGGTCTACTGCATATTTAATATGATTACATCCCTCTCTCCTCATTCCTCCATCCTCTGCTTGCCCTGATCTGCTCTGACCTCCACTTTCTTTCGTCCTTTCCCTCCATCCCCTTGCCACATGCCACGGCTCCTTATTTCCTCTCCTCCCTCCTCCCTCCCTCCCTCCCTCCCCCGCAGACAAGCTGTGCTTCAACAGTTTCTTCCATAATGAAGACATGCAGGAGATCACCAAGCACTTTGTGGTTTGCCACGTCGACGCCCCAGGACAGCAGTCTGGAGCGTCACAGTTTCCACAGGGGTATAGCTCAACACACACACACACACACACACACAAACATAAAACATACAAGAATACACACTGACAGGCACACATGCATATGCATGCACTTTATAATAACAGCACTAATAAATGGTGAATTAATGAGAGTTTAATATATGTAAACGATCATTTAATGGTTGGATGGATGATTCGTTAATTATACATAAATGGTAAATGATAATGAATTATGTAAATTAATTAATTTACATTTGACATGTAGTAATTACTAAGAAGAGATAAATCAATAACTCATTTGTATTTATTGTGTCATCGCTGTTTAGAAATTAAGTCAATGGATTTTTGATTGTGTGAGTTAACAAAACGTTATATTTTTAAATGATCCTTATTACGTGGATTAAACACTTTAAATTACACTATTATTAATATTATTGTTATGTAGTTCCAAATGACTAATTAATGCTTTGTGCAATAGATGTGGGCTGATATTTGCACACACACACACACACACACACACACACACTGAGTGAATGGTAGGCTGAAAACGTTGCGTCCTCTCTCCACAGGTACCAGTACCCCACTATGGACCAGTTGGCTGGGATGCTGCCCAGTGTGGTGCAGCACTTTGGGTTGGTCATCCTCTCTGACATATTTCACATATTCTATGTTGTCATGCAGGGGCACGGTGTCCTGTTTGCACCATTTAAAACCATGTATATATAAAGATTAGATATTTTCCCACACCTGTCCATTACATTTGGCCCCCTCTGTGCTCCATATGCTCTGTTCCATATTGACTCTGTTTCAAAACCAGTACTGACAGTTTGTGTATCTCCACACATAACAAATATCATTGACTGGTTCATTTCCCTATTTACACCAATGTAGGGGGAATGTTTCACAATGCATTCCCATCTCCTTCTTATGAGGGAGACCTAGGGTGCAGTGTTACTTGTCCCCATGATCAAATATCAAAGGGAGGACTATGGACTCTGATTCTGGGATTCTGAGCTTCTATTGGCCTGTTTTGGACAAAACTTGGGGTCAACGATGGATTTTGACACTGGGGTCTAGTATTTTGGATGTAAACCTGATTGTCCTAGCAGAGCGCCACCACCGGGTCAGTAAGGCCCAAAGCTTCACGTTCAATACCTCTGCCTGTGCTGTGACCCGTATTAGGCCTACTTTAAAAGTAAAGGGATAGGTTGTTATGGAGAATTAAACCCTGACGCTTATTACACGGTTTACGAATGAAATAATTAATTTTAAACATCTGCTGTTTTGCTGAGCCTCCCGGTCGTGCATTTGAAGCCTTTGATAATCAATCAGTGGATCGATGGATTCCATACACGTGTTATGGTGTGTGTATTGTGTGTAGTCGTACTTGTTCTTGTGGCGTTGCGTACTTGTTCTTGTGGCGTCTCCTCATATCACAAATTAGACGTTTTGGAATACTCAGCAATGAACATCAGGCATTTTTCCCCAGGGTGGATGCATTTCAGTTATATCATTTCATATATCGTATTATATCACATCACATCCAGTGGTGGAGTATTTGCTGTTAAACGTACTTAAGTATCCAAAAGTACATTTTCTTTCTCATGTCAGCACATTGCTGGATTTTCACAATCCATTTACAGAACTTCCTAACTCTAAAACCTGCTCTTTGCAGTGACTTGAATTAGGCCCGCTTCAAAAGAATTAGAAAATATAATTTCCGTCTGATTTTTTTTTTTGTAGTAGTTCAGTAACTGAAATCAGCATGGCTGTGACTAACAGCACGACCTCGAGTGGGATCTTGCTTAAATGTATGTGTGATGTATACAGGATGGAATAGAATCTCAACCAAAACCGAAAGAGGACTGACTTTGAATTGGTTGGATGAAAACAAAAAAACAGGAGTATTTATTAAAGATGATCGCGTCATGGTTACAATCGATCTAGATCAATTCTAGCACATTGGGATTGATGCCAGCTTCAGTTTCTTTCTTCTACACTGTAAGTTACCCATTTCAACAGTAGAGCTGTCTGTGCAAACAACGTTCCATTGTCGTGAACACATACTGTACATGCACACTTTGATTCTCCTCCACTGCTGATGTTGTCTTGTTCTACACATGTAAAAAAAACAGAGATTCCAGAAGTTTGATAAATACCCAGATCTGCATAAATTTCCCTCTACCCATGTTTTAGGCCCAATCATGTTCTGCTCCTGTTTCATATGTGAGACCATGTGTGAGTGTTTTCGCACACACTGTACAGCCTACTGATCCAACAAGGCAAGACAAGTTCCAAGGGACATAAAGGAAATGCCTTCTCGCAAGTCCTTAGTCAGTGCCACATTG
Organism: Holocentrus rufus; assembly: GCA_900302615.1. NCBI lineage: Eukaryota > Metazoa > Chordata > Actinopteri > Holocentriformes > Holocentridae > Holocentrus > Holocentrus rufus. The sequence goes on from OMLF01018254.1 coordinate 12,648, forward strand.
ACTATAATTAATCCCAGGATGGTGCCACCAATGGAATGGAATGTAAATATCACGCAGCATGTCTCCCAATGCACCATGACATCATCATATTCTGGAGTACTGAGGATCTTATCTGCCAGCTCTGCATATAAAACGTTGCATACTAGTTAAGAGTTTAAACGGGACTCTTTTTTCTAAGAGCCTTCCACGAGTTCCTTAAAAATAGAATACACTTGATGTATTAATATAGTTTACCACAAGGTGGAAGTATTTACCAAGAAACTGCCCACAAGCTGTCTGGAAACCCCTTTCCACCACTCCGCTAAATCCAAAGAATGCACAAGATGCCATTCTCAGTGGATTTTCGCTCCTGTTCGTGGTCTAAACAGTGCATATCATGTTCATGTATTGTCATATAACAAATATGAAGCGACAAGCCTGTCAGTTGTTGCTTTCATCCTCACTGAGCTATGCATTGCTGTGTCTAAAACCCTGAGCTGACAAACAGGGTATCTGTGACTTTTTAGAAAGCCTGAAAATAATAATAGTTATAATGATGATAATAACCTAGATTTATATAGCACCTTTCAAGGAACCCAAGGTCACTTTACAAAATAAAAGGGACAGAAAATAAATAGAAGTTGGGCTGGATTTCCCTGAGGCTGAATATTTGGAGGACATTATGTAGCTCAAATGCCTTTTGATAAAATTGGTCTTAAATTCAATTCCAAGTAGCTTTAAAAGGGTTTTAAAAGTCATAAATATGAATAGAATTGGACATTGGGATCAAAATAGCATGTAGAGTTGTGAAAAGACATAATTTAATCTTGCCAGTTTAGAATGTCGCAATTCTTGTTACTGCTGCTGAGATTTGACAAGACGCATGCATTCTTTTTTTTTTTTGCATACCCTTTTTCTTGAAAACTACAATTAGCAAGGTTGATATGTCTTTCAGATTGACAGTGTTTTCCCCACCCGCGCCTTTGAGTTGATACAAACGTGCATTTCTAGTTTGACTCGCAGACAATAGCAGTATTGTGTTTGGGTGAAGTCATCCTCATATGCTTGAACTCTGAGATACATCCTTCTGGAGGATCACAGATGTCTGTCTTATGCAACAAAGACCAACTCAAAATGGCTTCAATACTCCTCATTTGTACACAAGGCATCCTGGGAACCTAGCTTGTATTAATGCTATTTTGTTTCCGGTGGTGGCTCCATGTCATGTTTTTTATGTATCTAGAGTCATTCACTAAGGAATAAGATATTTGAAGTCAGGATGTTTTACCGTGTTAAAGCCTGAATCAAAGCCTTCCTGATGCTGAGGTTTTCTCTCAAGTTTTTGAGTACAGTGTAGGCTTGGCTTGAAACAGCTGAGCCCAAGGCAACAGGCTCACACACAGGTCTATTTAAAAAAATCTCCATGCTTGATAAAGAAGAATCATTTTACAAAGCAGTCATAAGTCTTGAAATGGTGGTTTAAAGCTTCTGATATTGGATATTTTGTGCTGATATAATAATTACAACACACACACACACACACACACACACACACAGACAAGAATGTTCATGGCTCATATGGTTTACAATACATGCAGAGCCAGAATGGTTGACTTATTACTCCCATAAATACAGGTGGACATGGGTATTCTATGCACTCTTAGCTATGTAAACACAGTATATGGAACAATAGAAAGGGTCATGTTATACAGTATAACCCAGTGGACCATGCTGCACTTTTTACTACTACTGTACATCATGAGCTGAGTCTGTCACCATGTTGTGGACGAATGCTTTGGATTGTGTTTGTACCAGCATGTTTTTACCAGGGTTAAACTGATACATCAGGCTGATATTGGCCTTTTATTAAAAATCAGACTGTCAGTCAGGGTCCTCCTATGAAGGAAGTTCCTCACTGACCTCAACTAGGCACTATGTTTTTATTACTATTTTTTTATATTAGATGTCGGACCAGAGGAAGCATTCCAATGTGGTGTGGGAGGATTTTACTCAACAGTCTTGAAAAAAACCTGCAGTGAAACCTGCCTCACTCTGCCTTAAAGGGCCTCTAACCTTAACAGACTTCCATTAGTATGGCTTTCAGTGGAGAGTTTATGTCTTCTATGATGGTCCAAATGCTGTTTCAGGATGTTTTGCACAAGATTAACACTTTGGGGGAAACAGTGAAGAGGCTACTTGTGATTGTTCAGCATAAAGGATGGGCTACTGCAGCTGCAATGCAAATCTCAGTTTCTCATGTTGCTGTTGTAACATGGAGAAACGAAACAGCCCAAAATCTTTGCATGAAATCAGCAGGAATAAGAGGAAATGAAGGGAAACTAAGATTCTCGTGCTTTCACTGAGCCTTTGAATCATCCTACTGTTGACTGACTCCAAGGAGACAAGTATGCCCAGGTTATCACTGGGGTTATCAAGGAGACTGTGCTGCATGAAAACATATGGAAATGACCCATTAACCCACTTCCTCCATCTGAGCTGCTGTTGCTGTTTTCTTTGTAGATTACAGTGACAGCTTCTCTGGCATCTGTATTGTGAATGAGCCTGTAGTTAGGTTCAAGAATGAAGTGGAAGGTAAAACACTTTTGTACTTGTGGAGTAGTGTGAGCTGCCCTTTCATGCTGATCTTAATCTTTTATAAATCACCCAGGAGAGTTCTTAGTATACATCTTAGTAAGGTGTGTATAAAACTTTATTGGGTCTTTAAAAGGGAACTAAAAAATATGATTGACTTTTGGTCAGAATGTTGGGTCATTTGCTGTATAATTCAGTATGTATGATGAGGGTCATAGGCTACTTATCTGTTATTTAACACTACATCACTTCTTAAGCTAGAATGAGATGAGGAACTCTATTTATCCTGAACAAACAGTGTCAAGTTTACCATAAAGCTGTAATTCTTGAATTCCTTTGTTGTTACAGTGTAAAAAACTCATTGTTCCTTTTTGTAAATCTTGTTGGAGCAGAAAAACAAGACAACAATATACAAGAAGCGACTTGTCTGTCTGTGTTGTGGACACATCAAGGTTGTCTGCTCTGGTCATAAATCCCCAGGCTGCTGCCACACACTCCGCCAATGTTAAGTACAGGTTTACACAGCATCTGAACCTCTGATGAGCTCCAATGACAGAGAAGAGTGTTCATGTGGCATGACGTGTGCTGGAGCTGTATAATAAAATGCCTTCTATTTTGTAAGAGAAAACCTGAATAATGTTAAAAACAAACACGTCTTTATCTCAAACATACAGGCATTGCACCCTCAAAAAAGTTACTTACTCTTACTTTGAAAAAAAAAACAAATCATTTACAACATTTAGGACCAACGATCCAACAAAAGGATTCTTTTGTGTCCCGGAAGTTTGACCTTGGTTGAAAGTTTTGAAATATTCTATGAAGTTACTCTATGCCTCTGTATTTCTTTTCTTTTTTTTTCTTCTTCCCTCGTTCTATCTATCTATCTATCTTTCTTTTTAAATGAAAAGTACTTTGAGGAACTTCTGGCAAGATTTTCCTCACTGCAACCACAGTGGAACCCCAAAAGCTTCCCTGTGGAACCCCTTAAAAATGTTTGTGTCTTTTTTTCTTCCCTTTTTTCTCCCTTTATTGATATATTGATATTACACAGTGTGACAATAGACAAAAAGAAACCAAAAAAAAAAAAAACATTCAAGGACCTGAGTGGTAGAGAAATGTGTCTCAAAGTGTTTCAGAACCATATTCCTCGGGTGCCACTTTGATCAGACACAAAATGTCAATGCAGGAGCCAAGCATGGCAATTATAACTTTGATGGTTGGATAGTGTGACAGTGTAGCAGGTTTGAAAGAATGAAAGGATGGACAGGAATAAATACCACTAGGGTTTGACTGATATGAGTGTTTAAGGGCCACCATATCAGAGGTGGATGACACTGACTAGACCATATCTGATTTTTAATACATGGCTAATACTGGCCAAATGTTATATTGAACTGATCCCATTTTATAATGCAAGAATGAAGCTGATAATCAGAAAAGAATAAATACACAAATTCACAATGGTTTAACCAAATTAGACAACTAGAAAGAACTTAGTAGAGTGTGTATAATGCCGGTGTCAAAATAGCGCCACATGTTGGATAATCACCATGCCTAGCGCCACAATCCGTTTGGTCAATTGGTGCGAAAAGGGAATCAGTTCTTCCTTGGTTCATAACCAGCCTTTCCACAAAGTGTCATAAAAATTTGTTTATAAAGTTTTCAGATATCCTGCTAACAACAAAGAAAAAGACAAACTGAAGGGGGTGAAAAGATTATCCTTGTCCAGCTCCATTGGCAGAGATCATAAAGACAGCACTGGACTGTGTTGTAAACACAGTAGTTACTTGTGATATCAGTGCTAAATTCTTAAGAAGAATGACATTCTTCCAAACATGATCATAAGGCAAAATTAGGTTAAGAATGTGGGAGGTTTTCCAACACAGACGGTTTTCCCCAATAACTGATTAAGTTAATAAATTAATTCTTATCATGTATACTGCTTGCACAGTTTAACTAATCTCTCAAATGTGAAATCCAGTTCAACATGTTTCATGAAGTTCATGGAGAGGGCAGGATTGGATCAAAACATGAACCAGTTTCAGGAATCTGTGATGGTTTTAAGGAATCCTAAATTGTGAGAAGAACTTAAGATACCAGAAACCATGTTACTCCACTAGTCAGACAACTGGGTAACAAAGAAATAGATATTAAGCGCGACTTGATGGATCTTGATTTGATCTTGAATGATTATGTTGTACATAAACAGCAACTGACTCAAACAAGTGAAAATTGAAAAGCAGCAGACCAACAACACATAAGTGGAAACACACCCCTCAGGCGTATGTGACCAAAAAGTGGAACATGCATCAGCATGTTGACCCATTGCACATGAGCGGAGTTGTAGTGATTCTCTTCCTCTTAATACGTTTGCTGAACAAAGAGAACAGATGGACCAAATAAGTACATAGTAGCCACTAACCAGGTATTTTTTATGGCTCAGCAGCAAGCTAGAATGATTCTAGCAGTAAATTTATCAGGTAAAGCCAGCTACAGATTTAATAAGAAACACATCATATATATACTGTATATAGGTCCAAAACTGATGAACTTATCCTTACATGCCCTTGTAAAAGACTCATAGTATTATATATGAGTCTGTAAAAGACTCATATATAAGACTGATAAAATAGCAGGTAAACACAGGTGTCACTAATGACATTAATGAAGTCTTTCCAGTGAGGCAGCATGAACAATAGCAACAGAGCCTTCATTAATGTCATTAGTAACACCTGTGTTTACCTGTTATTCATGCCAAAATGGCTGCTGTGAAAAAGGTCTACAGCAAACAACCTACTGAAGAGAGTACAAGAAACAACAGGACAAGACAACTGTAAGAAGATGTTTTTGGAGAAGTGACACTGTCAGTCATCAGTCTTAAGCACTGCTGCGGTCTCAACACATGCTAGGTGAAAACAATGCAAGCACTGAGCTCTTTAGTCATCACGGCCAACAAGAGTTCAAGCACACCTGATACTGTATGTTTGCTTTGCCCCGACACCATTGTAAGAGGCACAAAGCTCAGTTTATTAAAAGCAGCTGGAATGCCTTATGATAACAGAGACAGTAATTGAGTTACTGAGGTCATTGTGCATTTGGAAACAGACAGGCACCTCCCCTCCTAAACCCCTCGCTGACCTAATTCCTGTAAATTCCATGCAAACATGTGGAAGCCATGTCAGCACCTCAAAAATAGTGCTAAATTACCGGTGCCATTAGGGTTGGGACAAAAATACAAATAAGCAGCTTTGGGAGCGAGGATGATGACATGTCACGATGAGTTCAGTGCAGACTACGGCTCAAACAGCATGGGTTTTTGTAGGGGGCTACCAATATTAACATTTTTGTGTTGAAGTTGCATATGTGATATTTTATGCAAACATACAATATGTTGAAATTTGACTATTTCAGCATTGAAACTGTTCAGTGTTAAGGCAGAATCTTATTGTTGTCAGTGGTGGAAAGCTTCTGAAACAACACTGCACCGAAACCCAGACTATAAAAATCCTTTTGGGGGTAGAAGCTCTTTAATTAACCCCTTACTACCTGATTTTTTTTCTCAAATTTCCCCTTAAATAATTTCATAGTTAGATTTTTTTTTTCCCACATTACAGTACAATGTCACATGTACATTCTGTATCTTCTGGTTGCAGCTTCATGAGCTGCATCACACTAATATTGATTGAAATATTCAAAACCAAGATGCTATTGTTTTAAGGCTGCAGCATTACATCAAATTGAAAATATCTACCTGTCTTGTGCATCATTTTATACACATTTCCCTGGAATTCAGCAGGACAAATTTGGGATCTTTGGAAACCTTGAGATCCCACCTGTGAAAGCAACAGATAGAAGGGGGTTTTAAAGCAAGTTGGCACACCAAACCTATTCAAAGGTAAGGAAACTCCGGGATACATTTCTGCCTTTAAAAATGAATGAACTGAATAAATGCACTTTCACAAAAAAGATTTTTAACAACAGAACAAAAATTAGGTATATACATAAAATTACATCTCATGGAAGTTTTTCCAAATTTTCAACAGAGGTGATCAGCTTGACTGGCTGATATCCTATATTTAATAAAAGCCCACAATTAGCAAACAATATATCGGTCTAACCCCTAGTGCAAACAACAGTATAATCAAGGGGAATAACAGTGCAAAGTAACTGGTCTGATTGGGAAGAAAATACAAATATGCTTTGGAAGTGAAGAAGATGACAAGTCACAGCAAGGGAGGCGAAGCTGACAAATCAAAACATTTTAACAACCTTCCAGTCTGATCCTCCCTTCACCAGTAGCAAATTGCCCTAAATGGGGTTATTCTTAGGCCGGTCGGCTCTCGAGGCCTTTCATGTCCATCCAGTAATTGTCAGAGAGCACTCCCGAGGAAATCGCTCTTACTCCAGTTGGCAGATAGGATCACGGATGTTGCCTCTCTCCCTTTGCCCTCTAAACGTGAGAAGGGAAAGCGCTAGAACAACAAAACGTTAGTCATAATGAAACCCTCAGATGTTTGTGTGTATTTGTATATATTACATAGAGTATTTGAAGGAGGTGGGTGGGGTACAGTGTGTGCGTATGTTTATATATGTGGGTGGATTTTAAAATTAGACCGATATAACAATTTAGGATGATATTAATAATATCGGATATATGGAGGAGGTCCTGACTTTTTAGGGGTGTAAAATCAGTCTGTAAAACCCTCAATGAAACCCACCATACTGCCTTAAGAAGCTGCTAATCCACTTAAAACATTTTCATTAGTAGACCTTTTTTACAGTAACCGTGTTGTCATGAAATAGCAGGTAAACACAGGTGTTACTAATGACATGAATGATGGTTAAAGGGTTATACGGAACAAAATCTTCGCTAATGTAATGAGTAACATCTGTGTTTACCTGCTATTTCAAGTCAAAATGGCTGCTGTGATGGCTACTGTCCATCTTGATGTCTGACTCATCATCACAGAATTACAGTCAGAGGAAGCAATGGCTCTTTTTTTTTTTTACATGTAAATAGTCCACTGTCCATCAGCAGCATCAGTCCATCAATATCAGCATCAGCGCATCAAAAAGCTACATTAGTCGAAGCCTGGTGTGTATGTGTATTCAGGTCATGACTTTGACATGCTGAAGCTGTGAGCGAGTTTGGCCTTTAGACCCATACCACTGCCATCAACTGATATCTTTGTTCTGCTCTTCTCAATTCAAGGAAATCCAGACAAAAAGGGCTGAATGTAGGAGGTCACTTTGCTTCATAACAGAAAGGAGTCATAGGCAGGGCTGGAGTAGGAAACCTATTGTTTGCTATACTTATTCTTACTCAACAAAAGAGAGAAAAAATGGAAAGAATAGGAGGCAATGTAAATTTAACTATATAAATACATCATTAAAATGACAAAAAAAGGAAGAATTAAATCAGACAATATATTTCTAAGACGCTCTTTTGAATGTTAATCAGGGGTCGGTACAGGGAACATTACCATGTATAGATGTATTTTTTAACCCTCTAACACCTAAATGAAAATTGCTGTGGCCATTTTTTTTTTGAAGGCGCAGTGAGTTTTGTAATGATTTTCAAAAAAAGTTTAAATATTTTTTATATTTTTACATATATCTTTTACATTTTTTTTTAAATGTATTTAATAGTTTTTAAAAA
>OMLF01018257.1:9199-23530 GCA_900302615.1 Holocentrus rufus
GATATGAGTGCCACCAGAAATTGTATTTGAATTGCAAAAACAGGATGTAATTATTTCTCCTGCTTATGTTGGACTATTGAACTGAATGAACTATTAATCATCAAATTTTGAAGTGTGTTACAAATTCAACAGGTGCATTCATTTATTCAGTAAATTCTTTTTTTTTTTTTTTATTCCATCATCCAAATTCAAATATTACTAATTTCTAATGTCAGTGCACTAATTTCTTTCCAATGCACTGACTTGTGTTTTAGGGTGGATGTTTAGCTGTAATGTTGAGTAATTTGAGAGCACTGACATGAAATATTTTCAAAATGTTGGACATAATACCTCTGTCTTCTTGCGCTCCTCCTCCTTCCTTCTTTTCTCCTCTCTGATCTGTGCCAAGCGTTGCTTCTTCCTTTCGAGCTCCGCTTTCAGCTCGCTTTTATCTGACATGATGCCAAAGCTGTACACAAACAAAACATCTGTTTGTGTCCCACTCAGTATAAAATAATAAGGTAAACAATCAAGCAAATACTTCGAAAACTCAAGAAAAATTTGTTTTAAAATGGCAAAACAGTAAAAAAAAAAGTGCTAACTTCAGGGTTACATTCAGTGCAAGCATCATAATGTTTCCAGCTTCAGCACCACCATGCGCTGTGTGTGTACCATCACACACTACTAGCCTAACTAGCCAGCTTCTCTGGCTACATTTACACAGATAAACTGGGTGTGAAACGTTTGCTGTATTTTATTTCAAGTGTTCGAATACGTTGCCTTAGCTAGTGTTTCACGAGGTTCTATAAAAGCAGGCTATTTCTCAGTTAAATGTAATATGGCCAAGCCTACATCCCGTCTGACCATTCAAATGCAACTGGCTAACACTGTTAACAGAGAGCCCCACCCTGCAGCTGGTGACTTAATTACATCTCCTATGTTAGTTTAGCCTAACGTTGTGCTATGTGTTTTAATTAAACGCGTTTGATCCCGTAGTAGCTAAACCTTCCAACTACGGGACTGATATAAACCGCATTTCATAGAACCCAGCACATTGTGCTTTAATAGAAAGTACTGCAGCACCGAACAACAGGGAAATCGGCCTCGGCCGGTGCTAGCCTGTTGTTGTTAGCTACACGGCTAGCTTAGCCATCCTGGTTACAAACAAGTGTTCGCTCATTACGAAGACTACGCCAATGTGTTTTTAAATAAAAAAAATCTTTCAGATGCTGAATAAAATTTGCGTATAACTTACATCCACCTGCCACTGTTTGCTGACAGTGTCTTGTTAGCTTGCTAAGCTAATGCTACAGCAGTTACACCGGACCCTTGTCTGCTGTCATGCGCTTTCATCACCAACTATTTCAAACATCAACTATTTCTAATTAGCATAATGACAATCGCACAGCGTACACAAAGAATGCGATCCCAAAGCTAACTGGACAGTGATGTATAATAACCAAACCTGAAATGAAGTTTCCGACTTGACAGCAAAACCTCTTCCTAACAAACAGACGATGGGACAACCCTATGCGGTCAGCTACAGATGCTGAGAGGAGACAAACAGAATCATTTTGACAGGAACTCAGTGACGTGGCTGTGTTGCTGCTGTGCCAGCAGGGAACAAACCTGCCCTCACTGTTTACACTGTCATCCCGGGAGAATCACACAACTGGAAAACCTCAGCATATCTGAGCTCGGCAGCAGCTCAGAAAGCTTAGTTGTAAAGTTAAGTCATGTCATTGAATATCTAATTTCATACTGCGAATGAATGACTGACAATGTTGTGAACGGAATGAAAGCATTGAAAGAGGTCAGTGAGCAATTTATACATTGCTTTGGAGCCCATGCATAACTCCAAATGGTCGACTGACCTAAGTGTGATGATCTCCATATTACTGCTCATACATATAATAACTTCAGAGTTTTTAATTGGCTGTTATTTCTCCTATTCAGTCATCAATGTTAATATTTAATGGCTGTTCAAATATTAGTGTTCAAATAACCTAAGATGCCAGACAGATGTTAATGCAATTATTTATTGTAAAATATATATATATAGGTTGTGATAATATATTTCAAAAACCTGTACATCAGAATACAGAGAGGAATATGGAATGTTGTTGTCATGTAATAATGCTATTTGACGATAGACTATTCAGTACCATCTCAATAACTTTTAAAGCAGCTAGATCAGCATTATTACTACATTCAGTTACAATAAATGTGAGAAAAACTGACTACAAAAATAAAGCTCAAAATGCCTAGATTTAGGTGCTTGAAGAGAAAGTTCTGTATGAAAAAGATAATATTTGATAGCATCTCATTTCTTTGTGACTTTCTCTGGCCAGTGTAAAGCAGTTGGAGACACATTCAGCACTCGAGACAGAATCAGCCGTGGATTGGTCACAGTGTATCAGTCGACCTGACTCTCTGGTTTATTACTTCTTCTCCTGACATCCCCAGAGGCCTCGGCATCTTCTCCTTCAGAAAGCTGAGACATTGCTGGGCCGACTTTAGTGGTGGCCTCACCTCCCCCATTGGTATGCAGAGTGTGCAGGACCTGCTCGCTGGGACGTTTCCAAGAGGTTCGAGTGGCAATCCAGAGGATGAGCATTCCAAAAACCACAATGAGAACTCCCATAATGTTGACAAAAGTTGCCTCTGGAGGAGAGTCCTTATACTTTGGGTCTTTCCTTGGTGACAAAGTGCAAAAAAAGAGTTGTTATTCTCACACTGAGGCCGCAGCTACTATAATATTTTACACATAGTTTGCAGATTTTACAAACTGTTTTATGGCTTCATTTCTTTCTGTTAGTACTTACAGGCCAAAAATAAGTTTCTCTGTGATGCCCATAAGTGCAGTGGCGATAACGCTGGTAAAGATGAAAAGGCCACTGTAGACATGAAGGGGCATAAACGCTGCTCTCACGGATACAGGGGTTATGGGTATTAAATAAATACCTAATCCCAGGACAAGCTGTTCATGAGGAGAGAAAAGGCAAACGTTCACTCACCAGGCACTGTTTCAGGTGTTTTTAAAGGGGGGATCCTAATGAATTTAACCTCTTAAATATGACATGCCCTGTCACTGCAAGGATGAATTGGAAAAGATGGGAAGGATACAATGATTTGAAAGCACTGCTACAACAAATGTCCTTTGTGCATAACTTCAAACTCTAAATCCAATATAGTATCAGCATGGCAGCTCCATACTGTACATCAACACAACAGTACAAAAAGAAGACTTCATTTTCATAGTAAAGTGAATTTACCTGCAGAGCGTACAGTATCACAGCTGACAGTCCCACCCAGCTATGCAGGCTATACATGTTGGGGATCTTGGCAGCATTGTGGAAGTCAAACACTGCTACCAAGGCTATAACAGCAAAAATGAAGGCCAGTAAGTTTAAGCCTGCATGAATCAGCTTCATCATTAGTTTGCTGCACTTCCAGGTCCATGGCAGTCTGTACACAATGATGGCTGAAAGAGAGGATCATTCAGTGTCATTCACCAAATTCACAATATAAAAGCTTTAATGCATTCTTTTCATAATGGCAGTGACTTTAGTTTCTCTAATTTCAAGGTGTTGCTGATGATTCATTTTAAGAAATCACAACCACGTTTCAAAATACTTGATAATCATGGATGTGTGGATGGTATAACCCAGATTACCCACATATAAAATGTATTATTTCAGGTTAACATAAATGTTTATACTCTAAAGCTGCACACCATACGAAATGATGTAAAAGCTACGTAGCATCTTTTGAGAGGAAATGTATGAATTAATGTCTTTCTCAAAACACTTGATTATCATGTATATGGGCGTTTTCTTTCTTTTACATTTTAATTATCACTTACATGATCATCACACTTAATCACGTTTCTATTTAGGGCTACCATTACAGCAGTGGTGATAAACAATGAGCAAAGACTTGAAGCTAACAAAACATAAAATGAGAAAAACTCCATTTGGTGACTGCGGCTGATTGGCAAAGCGTGTGCCTACTTGAAATTTGAAACGCAGACTTTTTGGTCAGACTGTGGGACGTTCAGTTTAGGGAGTGAGAGCTATTACAACTGCGCATTTATCCCTTTACTCATCAGCAGACAGCCTATCAGTGAACCAATCAGCAAGACTGCTGTAAAATAAATATTTATGTCATAAATATTTGTCCCAGAGCCTGATATTATTCTACCACAGCACACACAAAACCCTTTTTGGCAAACGTGAAGAGAAACGAGGAAATCTCTCACCTATTCCCTGCAAAAAAATAAATCCAGTAACGATTAAAACCGGATGCCAGTTGAACTCGGCCAGTCCTCCGTCCCAGGCTAAGCCCTCTCTGAAGTAGAGGACCCACCTCAGAACAAATATTATACAGACAAAACCGACGGACGCGGCTGCGGAGAGGACGAACACGAACTGCTTCAAATTCTCCATCGCCATCACTGTCAGCTGCAGGAAAACGACTTGACTTCAGCAGCTGTTGACAAACTGCGAGAACTTCACTGGAGGGGGGCGGACTGAGATCACATGACCCAGAAAGTTAAGAAAGCGGCTGGAGTCGCTCAGTTTTGTAACGCCTAGTGTTTACTGTGGCCTGAGGCGGTTTCAGGATATATAAATTCAAACGTGGGGGGAGCAGTTGTATTCACTCATGTTAGTGTAAATAAGTAGCATTTTGTGTATTTGTACCTCGAGTATTTTTAAAGTGTATTTTTGCTTTAAAGTAAGCGCGTTTATATTTATTGATAGGAACACAGCTTTTAGCTCTTAAATGACTTGTATTTGTAATTTTCAAGTAAAATAGCAGCAAATTCTTCCACTTGATGTAACACTGGAACGTCTCCATCAGTGGATATTTTTACACTTGCTTCCTGTGTTAGTCCTTTAAAATCTCAATCAGTTAGACTGATGAGATTTAGGTGTGCAGCAGATGAATCAGGATTGAACAGCAGTGCATTTTCAGCTTTAAGTAGTTTATTTGGTTTATCTTATTTGTCTTGGCATCCTGTTTCTGTACTGTAAAAATGCACTGACTGCCCTAATGATTGGCCTGTGCCACAGCCTTTTAGGTTACTATAACTATACTACTGTTAAATGTTCAATGTCAGTTACCACTCACATGATAACTTTGTGCACACCCCTGGTCTGGTTTGAGTGATAATGAGAAGCGACGATGTACTTTTGGCATCGGTTTGGCCTCTTAAATGCTGCCCTAATTAGCCTGCTGGGGTGCTACAACTGGAGGACAAAATTTTTAAGTGTGAAAGGCCACTGATTGAATGATACATTTTGTCACTGATTAGGCCAAAGGGGGCCTGCATCGTTTGTAGGGAAGCCTCTTATCCAGTGCTTGGTTCATTAAAAATGTTTAAACATGTTGTCAAAAGATGAGACAAGGCATATAAATGGGGCATTGTGCACACAAAATCTGTAAGGGGACACACAACATCCACACAAATGAGCCCACAATGCAAAATATTATATAACAAATGGATGCAGCTACAGCTAGGCACAGTAGCTGCAGTTAGAACAGCAGCCATTGTTTGTACCAGTTTATTTGTCAAAAGAACTAAAAGATGAGAGGCAGATTGAAGGGTTAAGTTTTATCTGTTGCACAGTTGCAGTCATCATGACCTCATGACTAATATTTCACATGAGGACCAAAAAAATTCCTCTTTAGGAGTTGTTATATACCACATGCCATCATATGTCAATGTGTGTGATGCTAATGAATTGGCAGAGGTACACAGTAGCTGAGAAAAAATGCAAAATTTTATTTGTAATTACAAAAGATCATAGATAACCAACTTATTTTTTTTTACTCGTAAACTGATAAACAATGATTTAGCACTTAAAAGGAGAAAGACATTAAACTTTTAACAGTGTGAAAGGTAGCATTATTGGTTCAACAGAAAAACTATACAAAAAAATAAAAGTCAAATAAATATTTACAAAATCTTAACAAAAGTAGATTCTCAATTCCCCATTGTTTTCCAGCAGCTTGGGTCACTTTACACGAGACACTCGTTTCCCGATGCCCTGGAGTTTGTAGACATGGCAGCAGAAGTGACTGTTCTTTTGTTCAATGTGAACAATTGTGTCTTTGTCAAAGAACAACTCATGCCGATAAGTCTGAAACAGCAGATACAGCCACACGTAAGTCCATGTACACAGACATTTCAGCTTCATGCATTTGCACAGTAACGTCAGACCCTCACCTCATCCCACGGCTCCACAAGATCAACCCTCTGGAGCAATTTGCCACTCTTGTTGTCATGCAGTCTAACCTGGGCTCTTCCCTCCCCTTCCCCACCATTGGTCACCACCGCTGCCAGAAGGTCCAGCTCATCTTCATATTCCACCATACGGAATGTCTGAAATTAGCCAGAAATTGTTCTTGTATTGTCTTTAAAAATAGGGTATTTGATGGCTATTTAGATAAAGAACGGTCATGCAAGCATCTACCAAATTTGGCTACAACTCCAATGTTATAAACAATATTCAATGAATTGTCCCTGATGTGATTAAATCAAGCAGGGAATAGGCTGGTTATGTCCATCTTTCAAAAGTGATATCTCAAACAGTATCAGTTTACATTTTTGATAAAACTTGGGAGGGATGATGCATCTTCACACCATGTTCCAGCATTTTTAGAAATTACACTGACTGGCCTAACTGGGCCACTGTAGTTCAAAGTCAAAATTGTAATTTAATACATCTTTGACTCCACTCGTGTGATTTTGACAAAACTGGGCTGATGCATCTTGGAATCACTTTTTGCAGTTTTAAGACAATCTGATTGGCTTGGTGGGAGTGCTACGATTAAAATAAATTTCAAACCCCAACACCATCAGTCCAATTAATGCTAAAAGTTGCTACACAAATCCAGCTCTTCTTAAACATCACACAGATTGGCCTAATGGAGGTGCTACAACTAATTTCCTTGGACTATTGAGCATGCTGCCCGTTTTTTATTTTTATTTTTATTTTTTTTTTGTTAAAGCAGCATACCAAATATCTTATTGCTTATTTTTTTGACTGTTCATTTCCCTCCAGTCTATTCAATGCGGGGCTTCTGGATCAGTGATGAACGGTGATCATTTTGATACCTCTTGCTCCGGGTCATCATCCAGCTGATGAAACCTTCTCTTCACTGTGCGGCCCGAGGAGGTGACACTGACCTGAGAGGCTGCCTGCAGTCGATGGAAAGTAGAACCATGAATGTGATGTGACAGTCAACTATATGGCTTCTGTACTGTGGAGGCTGATTTGCACATAATTTGATGTCACACTGAGTACACATCTTATAGTGAGGTTTAGATTCTGACACAGGTAAATAAATGTGTACAGTCATTTCTGCACATTGTAAATAAGCATAACACTCACATTGTTTTGCTGTGTAGAGATGGAGAAATCCTCAACTACTCTGGATGGCAAACCACTGTTCAACTCACTGTGAATTTTTAAGACACTTGGAGAAAAAAAAGAAGAAAAATTGTGATTTTCACTTGTGGAAAACATGCCCAACATGATACAATCAAAACAACAAAATAGTTTTTCTTTAGGATTCCTTCTGCATGGTGTAATAACCTCCACATCAATGATAATTTTTTGTACCGCTCTCGACTATATTATCTTAATTTTTTTTATTCAAAAGTTGGTGATTGTACTCACTTTATGGTGTTTGGTCCAACATGGATGATTCTTCCAGAGTCGTCTGGGTGGAAGGATATCCAGTCCGTCTCCAGAGAACAGCAGTTCATATCTTGTATTCCATTTGTTGCCTGATTCACAAGAACACAAAATAGTGCAGTTGTAAATAAACCATGACAGAAATGAATTGTTGTTGTAACAAGGGCTGCAAGGCAATGAGAAATAAGGTACATTACACTAATCTTTCAAGGTCATAAATGACTTAATAACACATAGTTTGATAGTAACCATATGTGATTCTCTTACCCATTCACTGATATGGCCATTATAAATATTCCCTATTTACCAGCTTTGGGCCGAAACTTTAACTTTAGCCTGTGACCTTAACCTTTGACCTTGATGTTTGACTGATTGCTCTCAAAATCAAATTACCAAATCAAAAAAAAAAAAAAAAACATTGGAAAAAACAAAAAGAAAAAATAATAATTTCGGCACATGCAGCAAAAATCTACAAGAAATGCCACTTTGTGAGGTCTAGAGTTGGGACATTCTGGTTCTGCCCAAAATCTGCAGACAGACTGTCAGAAACATCTGTGGTTCTCACACTGACATTTTCAAAAGGCTCAATTCAGCGTCAGACAGTCTGTCTCACCAGGAGGCCAGGGGACATTTACTTATTGCAGTCAAACATTTTATATTTAAATTGAAATCACCGTTTTTCTTCACATAGTTTAATATATTGCTAAATTCTTTAACACACCAGAATGCTGTTGGCAAGTGAACAGATGTGGTGAGTCCCCTTGTGGTTCTTGTGAGGTGGTGTGTAGATGTAGTGCCATGGGTAGCCTCCAATCTGTACACTGTTATCAGAGCATGACACCTCAAAAAGCACCGGAGGGCAATCTGTGGAGTAAGGGTGAAAAAAAAAATCAGTTTTTCTTCTCAAAAGAAAACATTCCTACTCACAGTGGTCATTATGGTCTACTGAAAATCCTTCAGACATAAAGATATACTGTAGGTCTAGACTGAAAAATTGCCATACCATTGAAATGGATATTTACTGGAATACCCAAAGGAACTTCTCCCACTGTTTTGCCTCCATGCAATGAACTCTGCTCTCCAAGTGAAAATTTCGTTGTCATGTACTGAGGAGTGAAAAGGAAAAAAAGAAGTATTTAAAGCAAAAATATATTGAGATAGACAAAGCTGTGAGTAGCCAGAGGACCCAAAAGGAGAATAAAAAAAACATCAAATATGCAAATATTCACAGGAGAACACTTTATTTCTGATGCTATCCTTGTGATTCTACTCTTAAAACTGACATACTGATCTAGCACATTTCTCTGGGAACTCTTTGAGGATTAAAGAATATGTACCTTATTCACAATGTGCTCAAAGCTGTACAGCCTCACTGACTTGCTGCAGTAGGAGACAGCAAGGACACCCTGAGACAGAACAACGTCAGTGACACCATTCCCAAACACCTGAAAGATTAAGATTTATCAATACTTTAACATTTCCAGTATAAGGGACTCTCATAAGAAATTTGGATAAAAATAAGTTTGCTCACCTTTTTGCTGATCTCCATAATGCCCACAATACGCAGGGGGAAAACACGAAAGATGGCCAAGTGCATCAGTGTGTCCTGAGTGATACCTGCCTGTGAAATTTCAAAAAGATACACAGTCTATAAATTTTATTTCTCGCCTATGTGCCTGTTTGAAACAATGTGGTCTCCACTTAAGGGTTGAAGAGAGGCCTCTGCACACCAACAAAGTGATCGGTGTGTCAGAGAAAAGGTTGAGTGTCAAAAGAAACAGAAAAATTCAAAATTCATAATAACCCAGAAATTCCATGAACTCTGGTCTTGGTCAAACATTACACACCCTTCTGTCACTGTGTAGTAAAACAGAAAGGCCATGAAAGTTAAATAAATCCATACTGAGTCACCTTACCTGTCGTGCCAAAGTTGTAGCTTTATTTTGAATGGACTTGATATAAAATGTCTCTTGAGAAACATCCCAGCCAAGGTACCTAACAAACATAGCAACACATGAGACTAACAGGCTTACAAAATAAAATAACTCAAAACTGATCATTTACCGTCTTACTCTGGGAACTCAAAAGAGCAGAGATACCTGAACTTGTGGTGTGGGGAGAGATAAACTCGCTGAAGTTCTTCCCCTGTTTCAGCTGAAAGGCGATACAGCCAGTTATTGGCTGTCAAAGCCAAGAGGCTGGGTTTATGATCAGAGGGAGAGGATAATGCTCTGTCCTGTCAATAAAAACACACAGGAGATTCAAACACCGCAGTCTGAGACAAGCTCAGAAAAATCTACTCATAGAAAGTTCAGTGCTAAAAGTTCTGCATGCATGAATTCAAAAGGAGGTGTTAAACTTCACTTACAAGTGGGCTCTGACACAGTAGTGCATCTTCAATTTTCTTCTGTTTGGACCGCTTGGGCAACTTGTACAGAAGTTGAGGCTGTGAATGAATGCTGCAACCAGAAGACTCATTCAATGTGTGTTCCTAAGTAATTAAACATGGGTCTATACATATACTGAATGCATAAAATATTAGGGACATCATGTTGATTTTGACCTGGAGGCCCTTTTGCACAATTCACATCTCAACACTCTCAAAACCTTATCCTTAACATCAATCCCTTTATGCACAACTTCTCCTCGAGTGCACAAATCCTCCTTAGTGATTTGCATATATCTACTGACGAAATCAGTAAGGGAAAATAACTTTTAACGAGAGTCAACTCATTGGTTTATTTAATCCAAATTAATTATTTCTAATGTTTGTAAAATTGTTAAATATTTGGTAAAAAGTGCAGCGAAAAGGTGTAGAAGCACATACTTACCAACTGTAGCAACTTTGGTAATTTTCAAAGTAGATTTTCCCATTCTCATATGTTATAGTAGATTTTGAGGTCTTGGTCCATACTTTGATGAAGTTTCTGCTGTCCTGCAATTAGTTACAGTGAAGGTACGCATTCCCTGAAATCGGTCATGACATAGATTTCAAAACACCGTATTGTTCAGTACCTGGAGGATGACATCTCTAAGAATCCTCATATTTTGCCTGCACAGAGTCCCAGCATCCAGGATCCCTCTGGACCTGAGGCTCAGCAGCTCAGTGGTGCTGCTCTTCCTCCTGTAGGGCGCCATCACTAGGTGGCACTGGGTGCAAGAGGACTGCTCCAGACCATAGCATGAGGAAGGTGAGCCTAACGCCACAACAAAACACAGGTAGGCGCAATTTGGTTTCCCAGCCTGACAAAACACACAACTCGATTTTATTCAACAGCTTTATAGCTACCCTACAGTCAGATGTAAATAGAAAAGTTCACGTGTAGCGTGGTTGATCTGGAACATCCACATCGTAACTTCACTATGAAGTCTTACCTAGCTCACTACGTGTGGCCTGAATCAAACAACGTGTTGTCCAACTTAGACTGCATGTGTAAGCGAGGAACTGTAGTCAATAAGCTAAAAACTAGGTAATGAAATAACGCTGCATGTTGGCCGCTGTAGTCTTTAGTTAGCTAACCTTAGCTGCCACCAGCTACTACTTGTGCTCCATTTTTGTAGTCTTTCAATTCCCGTTTCCGGGTGTAGCTCATGACTTCCGGTTTTAATCCAGGAGCAAAATAGAGGAGAAAAAAGTAGCAGTAACAAATCAAGTGTGAGTATGTTTTTTCCCCTCTGTGTGCACTTTTTGTGCAATGTGCATTTTAGTAATATAGCCTATATCATTTAAATAACTATTTGATACTAAGCAACATATAACCAGAGATAACTTAACCAAACATATTGCTATTTGTTTTTTGGAATGTGTAATCATGTTTATATCAGAGCTTTAGGATTTATGTATCAGTGTATTTAAATGCCTGTATTCAGTCTATTTAAATGCCTGAAATGAATTTATCTCTTTGTGCAGAGTAAATGCATACATTGCGGAGCCTTTCTCCAGCCATTGTGGCTAAAGTTTTCAGCAGATTGGCTGTGAGACTAAACAGCACTGGAGGAAGACCATCTGCTCCACTGGGGGCAAGATTTCTGACAGATCCTGATGACATCTTCAAGCACAACATGTGGTCAGTGTTGTTGAATATACAGACAGATATGACAAAATGCTGTACACTTCTCTTTCTCTGGGCAGAGAGACTCCGCTGACTGACTGACATATAAAGTTTCCCTGTGTCAGTCACTGGCTTTCATCTGAAGTGAGGAGTATACTACTCACCTATAAGGTTAAATACTACATGCCATATATGCATAGGCCTGCCCACTTTTAGCAACAGATAACTGAAATCTGGGGATTCAGTTACAAGCCTCATAATCAAATTTAAAATGCAAAGGGAGTTGTCTTTTTAGATGTTATTGTTTCACAGGGGAATTTCAGGTATGTTTTACTGGGAGCCCATAATGCAAAAACAGATTCAAATATACTTCAGAATCAGTTCAGGCATATGTCAAAATATAATCTTGACAATGATCTTGCAAAATCTTGCAAATCCCTAATTGAAATGCATTATTATGTTATAGGGATCATGTACAGTGGACAGAGGAGGAGAAAGAAAACGCCCGTCAAAAAGCAAGAGAAAATTCCTGTGAACAAATTCCTCTAAAGGAACAAGGCAAGCAAGAGTTTATTCTCTCACATTTTGCCAAGTTAGATTTGATTAGAGCCACAAATTTCAAAAACAAACATGTAACTTCAAAATGTTTTCTAATTCCCTCCTGCGCAGATAAATATGACACAGGGGCTTGTAGGTACTGGGACAAGTTTTATGAGATGCACCAGGACAAGTTCTTCAAAGATCGTAAGTGGCTGTTTTTAGAATTCCCAGAGCTGCTCCCTTTGGGGGCAGAGAGCGTCACCACAGATGGGTGTCAGGGTGGGCAACAGGCCACGCACCCACGACCTTGTGGATCTGGCAGGGACACCAACAGCAGGCACCATCAACACAGTGATCCCACTCACCAGCACAGAAAGGCAGACACTTCTGAATGCCAACACTCGTGTCATGGAGAGAAGCTAGAAAATGACTACTCTGCCACACGAAATACTTCCTTCCCTGGGCAGCATGCGTCTTTCAGGATCTTGGAGGTTTTTAAATACATTCATATTTACTGCCCATATTTTGATTGTTGTACATAGTCCCCTGCACCACTATGATACATAAATTTGGTCATAAGATACAAAAATAGTTGAGTAATTTGACATGCAAAGTTGCTTTGTCAGGTTTTGGTAAGTAGAATTACAAATTAAATGTTCTCTTCACAGGTTGGGTGTGGGGTGGGTAACAGTGTGTTTCCTATTGTTAACTCAATCAAGTGAGTATATCATTTGAAATATTACATACATATATACATCAACCTTGGATTCTCAATTTTATATACTGTTAATTCCAAACAGGAAGCCATTTACAAAATATGACACATTTTTAGTAGAATGTGAAACATTTCACACATACTTCACCTGGCTTTAGGTCTATGCCAACTGTAAACCTTTGAGTACATTTGTTGAATTATTAGGGTTAGGGTTAGGGTTAGGGTGTTATAGGGCTGTTATGAGACAAATATTATAATAATAATAAATTGACTTTTTTTTCTTTTTTAATCTTACTTTTACACCACCACTTTTGAAGGTAGTGATTATGGGGGAATTTGTATTGTTGTGTTTCACAGGGAAACAGATGCGTTTTTATACTGTTGTGACTTTTCCACACGTGCCATTCAGCTGGTCAAGGTAAGCATTTCTAATATTGCTGGGATATGAAAAGCAAATGCAGTTTTATAAAATCTCAGTTAAACTGGCAGTGACATGTTGGTAGCATTGTGTATATTGTAGTCAACGGGGAAATATATTAAGGCTATTTTCAGTCATATTTGATCATTACTAAGCATTCTTTTTTCTTACTGTAAAATTGTTGTTCATGTCAGTCTTTAAGCTTTCCAGTGGCAGCATGATGATTCAAATCGGGTTTGATAATTCAGCCCCTTGTTCATTTCCACTCATTTACATACTTGATACTGCTGCAGAATAACTTCAAGCTGTGCCAAGCTACAGCTGAATCATCACAGAGATTAATTGAAATGCAAAGAAGTTGAAATGAGAGTCTGATAATAAAGAGTCTGGTGATATTCATATTTGCACAGTTTTAAAAGTGAATTGAAGGTCAAGACGTCTTAGGTTTGGCTGCTGATGAAAAATAACTGCCTTAGTGAATCTTATCTTTATCTGTTTAGATGCATTGGCATCCTGAATATCCTGTTTGGACAGTATACAAAAATACCCACAGTTCTAGTACTGTTCATTTCATATAGCTGAAAATGCAGCTAAAGTTATCAAAAGGGATGACACAGTCATTTGGAGCCTGAAGCCAAAATATCTAACAGTGTGATAACAATAAATCTGCTCTAAATTTAGAGTTAATATAATCAAGTCAAATCAATGTGATTTTTTTGTACAGGAAATTCTTTTTACACACACATACCACAAGCATAACAAATCACAATGTCATGTATTATAGAAACAGCCATTAAGAAAGTGCCAGTTGATAAGATCAGACAGAGAGATTATATGACAACACAATATAAAAATAATAATGTAAAAAAATATGATATAATAGAGACTACAAGAGAGACAACTAGGAGTAGATTATATGTA
>OMLF01018257.1:23630-46918 GCA_900302615.1 Holocentrus rufus
GTATACAGTCTTATTACAGTGGTCATACACTTGCAGTCAAATACTAATCTACAAGTTCTGGATATGGATGATGAAATTCATCTGGAAAAACTAGATGGATTCATTTCATAGTTTTGAGTTACAAAAGAACATCCACATTTGTTTCAGTTTGGAGGGAGAGGTGAGATTTGCATACGTGCGTGCATCAGGCTGACAGATAACTTGACTTGACACCTGAAACGAAAGATGAATGCCTAAGAGGGGACATTGTGTTTGAGAATTTAACTCTTTATAGACACAACATTATACAAACTCTTTTATTCATTTGATTTTTCCTGATTATAATACTTAAACCACACAATTATTATTTTCTCTTTTTGTGCTGTAGGATATTATTATCATAGTATTAATCCTAGTGATACACATCACAATACATTTACATTTACCTTGTGGGCATTTGGGTCTTAGACAAATTGACTCACAGTGAGTACAAGAGTAGAATATACTTAAATTCTTAGACTAGTGTGAGCAACCAAAAGTAAGTACAAAAGTCAGAACCATAGTATTTAGGTTATGGATTTAACATGTATCATCCGTGGTGCAGAAGTGCTAGGTAAAGAAGCTGTGGAGAGGCAGGGAGTGTATGTCATTTTAATATCTATGACGCTTGGAGAGTTAATTTTAAAATGATTGCAATACAAGAGCTGCTGTCAAGTGACTGTAGTCTGTTCTTTTGATACCAGATTTGCAATATAACCATATTGGAAATAAAATTTTGCATGATATTTTAACTGTTTTTTGTCATTTTGTGTGTTTCCCACGCACAGGACCATCCAGACTATGATCACTCTGTGTGTCACGCCTTTGTCCATGACATTTGTGAGGAGGTGGCCTCCTTTCCCTTTCCTCCGCAGAGCCTGGATGTTATTCTGGCAGTCTTTGTGCTCTCCTCCATTCATCCAGAGCGGTAGGTGAAGGTTAGGAGACAAAGATAGGAGAGCCTTATGTCATTTATCATCTGCCAGCCAACCCTCCCTCCTCCTCTTTCCCCAGGCTTTGTCTGAATGTCATTACTAAACCCAACTCCACGTCTAAATGCAGATCCATTGTTACGTGCTCTGTTCATATTGAGTTCAGCGTATTAAATGTACACTGCTTACATAAAAAGCCTTTGCAACTTCGATGCAGGGGTTAGCTGGACACAGATCATTTTATTCATCATGTAGAACAATATTAAGTGCCTTCACACTGTTTCCATTTAGAACAGGTGATTCTAAATCATTCTACGGTAGCATTTGCACTGTGCACCTAACACTGACATTTTGCTTCATATTCAGCACATGGAGGATTGCAGTGATTAGGATTCTGGATACGGATTAGCAGTTTCACAGTATGCTTGAATAGATATTTATTATAAGTTTATATTCAGTCCAGTTGACATAAGACATTCATATCTACTTGGAATATGTTTGTTTTTAGTTAATTAATACTCAAGGCTTATGTTTTGAACCCTAAATGACTAAATATATATATATAGTCATAGGAGACATTATATCCAGAATCATCAGGTTGCTTTAACTCTGTTTTTGACAGAATGCAAGGCGTCGTGAACCGACTGTCTACATACCTGAAACATGGAGGGATATTCCTCTTCCGTGATTATGGCAGATATGACTTTTCGCAGCTTAGGTTTAAAAAAGGTTGGTCTTCTACTAGTAGTACAAATACTGCTAAAATGTATTTTGATATTTATCCTAAATTTAAGTTACTTTTATATGTCTATATTGGGTATATACTATACTATGTGTCCTGAGTTTTATTTATTTATTTTTTAAAACAATGAAATATTTGCTCTTTCTCTCAGGACGGTGCTTATCAGAGAATTTCTATGCACGTGGAGATGGAACTTGTGTTTACTTTTTCACAAAAGGTATTTCAAAACTCCTTCACTCAGAGGGCTGCAGTTTTTGTACATGAAGTTAAAGAGTGACTAGCTGACAACTTTGTTTTTACAGAAGAGGTTCATCATTTATTTGCCAATGCTGGGTTGGAAGAGGTTCAGAATCTGGAGGACAGGCGGCTACAAGTGAACAGAGGAAAGAAAGTTGCAATGCACCGGGTGTGGATGCAGAGCAAGTTCAGGAAATTATATCCACCTCCACCATCTTAACGCCCCAAACCAGCACGGCCCCGTTTGGAACTTGACTTTTTCCATATACTGAACATTTATTCAACACTGACAATTGTTTTGTAAAGTATACAACACAGACACAACTTTTTTCAATAAACTTACAAACCATGCTGTAAATCACATGACAATGGTCTTATCTGGTTTATATAGATTACAATGTCTCTACTGGCTTGTGGGTAATAGATTGATAAAACGTCTAACTAAAAGAAACAGGTAAATTAATAAATGAAAACCTTTAAAACATTGCTGGATACGTATGGGTGTTGGGAGATGAAATGTTTTATTACGTTCGCCTTCATTCAGTTGTTCATTTCTAATTTCTAAAGTACACACTAATATCGTTTTATTTTTTTCTTTTGCTTTTAATTACGCTTATTCTATTATTCCAAATTATATTGTTTTTTTACTGCCAGCATAATAATGTGGTTGTGTAGTTCATGTATATGTGTCTATATTTTTTCTGTGAAACTTGTCATTAATCTACAAAGTCACTAACAGGCATTAAGTCCTTTGGATTCATACTTGGATTAGATAAAAGTGATGCAGATAAAAATGCATCACCCTCGCGATAAAACACACACAAACACACGCAGTCACACTCACACGATGCACACGATGCGTGACGTTTCAGGCCACTTGAAGACCGAGAGGTAACCCAGGAGCCAGGACGCACTGCTGAGGTGTGAAGAGGTTTGTGCCCAAAAAAGGATAATAAGACTTTTTGAGTCAACGACAGGAGCTGTGCCCACATAAAGACTATTGTGTGGCGTCAATCAGATAATTCACAGCCAGTGGAAAATAATTATGTGCGCTGAATTATCTACACAAAAAGTAGCTTGATGAGTGTCCAAAGTAGTGGAAGTTTGGAGGGGACGCCATCTTTGGTCCCAGCTCTCCACGTCCCCAACACGGATTGTTTTTTCAGCAACATATCACGGCAGTGGTGAAGGCTAAGGAAGGTATCGTGCAACCTAATTAGACATATAAGTCTTTTCTTCTTGTTCGCATGGGTCGTTTGATGCAATTCAAAGGGAAATGTCTTAAAATGACGAAGAGATCGAGCAAGCTAGGTGGCGAATCTGCAAGCTAGCTATAGTAACGCGTCAGCTCCAAAGTCCGTGCAGCCTGTTTGGCTAGCTGGTAGCAGTGAAGATACAGGACCGTCTTTCTGTGCTCAGGCCAGTGCAGTAACCTAAAGATATTTATGTGTATAACGGCAATAAGCTTTTACGAGGACAGAAAGGTTACCTCCGTACGCGCTGCACTCTATCCCAGTGTGGTTTCGGTTATATTAACATCAGATAAGAAAATAATACCACAAATGGAAGCAACGGAATTAAGCAATTTGTGATGATGATTGTTAACGTTATTTCACTGGCGTGGTAGCTAGCTAACCAAGGTACGTTTGGATTGCTAGCTCTAGCTTCTGACTTGATTGTGGTGTTTCCTTGCCAACATTGTTCATAATTTGTTTGCCTTTGTAGCCGACACCAATCCTCCTCAGCGGAGAAGTGTCTCCCATCAGGGACGACTTTTAACATTAAGGCAGTGCGAATGTAGATGCCGAATTGAGTCGTTACTGCTGCTGTGTTGGCAGCTGTTATCAGTGCCCTTTTTGACACGTCAGGATAACTAGAGAGCTAAACGTTAGATGCCCTGCCAAAGTCAAGTGACACACCTGGAATACAGGCTGGATACAGTTTGCTCTCTGCTTTGGATTGTGCAGCATGCATGCTCATACACACTCAATCAAAGAAATGTTGCTGTTGCCTGTGAAAAAAACCCAGTTGCTATTTAGTAATTGTTATTTAGCTAGCAACGTTCATCCATGATCCTCCCTCACCCCCCACCCCTTCCTCTCCCCCTCCCCAATAGTTGTACTTGGATATTTGTCATGAGAATTTCCACTTTATTTTTTTGGAATAGAGGTAGACCTTGAATGTCTTGCCATTGTTCAAGTTGCAACCATTGATTGACCTGAATCAGTGCTGGCTGCCCTCACCCGCATGACACTTTGCAAACTCACAGATAGACCTACATTGGGAACACAGCTTTATTTTAGTTCTTTATTTTTGCAGCTTAGCCCAATTGTGCTCAAAATCTGCTGGCTCATGGCAGAGCTTTTAATGACTTTCCAAGTGTCTGCCATAAACAGGTGGTCACTCTGCTGAGCAGCATGGAGTTAAAATGACATCCACAGCAAGAGACCTAAGGGTTCAACCGCTTGCTTCTGCAGGGGCTTGAATATAGATAATAGGCATTGAGGCCTTCTTCATGTATGAAACACAAGGTAAAAATATCATCCCTCCCTTTCCAAGTAAAGGCCATATTGTATATCAGATGATACAACGGCATAAGCATAGCTTCATGATGGAAGTTGATGTCAAGCCTCCATCTCAGCAGCACGATCTGTGTTAAAATTATCAACTGCAGTAGAAAGTGTTTTGAAACTGCAGTCTCAAATAAAGATGTAGTTGTTCTGGGAGCATTGTAGAATTTTAACTGGCTTGTAGCTCCTATTACCTACAACAGCTGCTGAGTAAAGTGGTATAGAAGAAGGACTACATATCTTTAGGTTGTAATGACACAGCAAAGTGGAACACTGAAAGTACTAGTTGTTTAACCTCAGTCATATTTGCCTGTCAAACCGTAGTGAAGTGAAAAGTGAAATTGTGGCTTGGAATTTCCATTTGTCTTATTCATTTCAGAGGTTTGACATGAAGTTCAAAGTAGCGTACATATTGATGATTATAGGCCTGCAGGGTTTCAGGGTTGAGGCTATTTATTTTAGGAATGACGTTGATATATACTTATTGCAGAATTGTCTGATTAGCTAATTGCAGAACTCAAACTCAATTCCCTTTAGGAGCTTTTTTTTCCTCTGAAATTTGCAGCTGCTGCTTCATATCATGAACATAAGTAGTTTAAGTGGGACCTCATTGTACTCAGATTTCTGGACATCGGCCATTCAGTTGTATGAGATGAATGGTGATATCTTGAAAAAAGTTTACATTGTGCATCACAAGTCATTACTGAAATAAGAAGAGTAGGTTATTTCTATAATATGACTTCAATTTAGAGTCCTTTATTCTACATTTTTAGTAATGTGTTTATGGTGGTGACCTGACAAAAGACCAGGGAGAAATCTGGATTCTTAGTGATTGGAGCGTGTCTACAAGATGCTTAAAAACACTGTATGACAGGACACCTGAAACAACTGAGCACCTCACCATTTTTAGTTCAGTTAGGTTTGTATGTTTGAATAGGAGATGGATGTTGATCTTTACCTGCCTGGTTCTGAAAACTGCAGTTATCTATTCTTTGCCCAGTTCAGCATGCAGTAATGTCCATTTTGACTGCACCTAGCAGCAGACGTAGCTTATGATCTCTTTGGGAGAGTAATGATGATGTATCAGAGACAGATCTATAGTTGGCTTACTAGCCTTTAACAAACAAGCTGATTAATGATACATAACCTTTTACCCATCATAGACAATGTTAGTAACTGTCAGTGTTGCTAACATATGAACAAAAATATAAAGTCCACACATTGAAATAAATAGCTCCCAAATGTATTGGAGATTGACATTTCAATCCCTACGGGATCTTCATCAGAAGGTCTTCATCAGTTTCTAATACAGATCCCGTAGAGATTGAAATGTCAATCTACAATAAATTTTGGGTGCTATTAATTTCAATGTGCGGACTTCATATTTTTGTTCATTGTTTTGCTCTCTCTGTCTGGCACTTTAGCTTCATTAGGATGTGCGTGCTCCACCTTTTCTAATAGCATAGTGTTGCTAACATAACCCTGTGCTGTCTCAGATGTTTTGGGAGCAGGAAATCAAGATGTTGACAGTTTATTACTAAGTTGCTAGGTTGTTCCTAAGGTTTGTCCGATTTGCTGATTAGAAGTTTTGCAGGAGTCTCTGAGCAGGCAGCTTTAGGATTTGTTTTCCATTAATCAGATCCTTCGTGTTATCAGGGAAAGGAATGTTAATGCAAAGACATTTCAGATTTTAACTCTGTTTCAACCTTTGGCTGAGGAAGATATAATAACTGTACGGGGTTTAGATAAATGAATATTTCTTACTGTCAGTCCAGGAAATCATCATATGTATAAATATACCACATCAGTGTTGTCTAAACCCATTCATAACTTAAAGGCTGATCATAAGTTGAAGTATAGCTGTTATCATCACACCATCATGATGTGATCGAATTAATTTTCAGGCAGTCAAGGCCACACACTCGGCCTACTTTCCTTGTGTTTGTGTGTGCAGCCAGACTTGGACTCTTTGTCACATTTTCATATGCTGGTTCATGCAATGTACAAGGCCTCACTGGGAATAATCACAAGTTCACAATTTGACTGAGAATAGTATCAATACATCCAGTCATTCATCATTTATCTTCACCCCAGATTTTCACGCAGATGACCCAATTTGGGTCATCTGGTCATTGGCCATTTGCTGCTTTTTGTCGCAGCCTCTCTAACCTTGATCACGCTGAAGCAGCCTCATTTCAAAAAAAGCTTTTGAGCGCCTGCTTGGTCATATTATCCTGTTGTTTTCATTGAACACCAGGTTATGACAAGCATTGCATCTGTCACAGGAATATATCAAACTTAACTGTTTATTTTGGATCCCCATTAGCCTAATTCAAAGAAAAAGATGAGTTCTCCTGTGGTCCATGTAAAGACAGACTGCAGCATTCATTATTTTGTTTTGTTCCCTCCTTCCTACCTCCACCAAGCAAGCAAACAACATACATACATACATTACAGAACAGCTAGCACTGTATGAATTGCAAAAAATCTTTTGTTCAGGGGTTGAGAAGACAGCACAGCCATATTCTGAACAACAGTTTTGTTTTTCAGGAGTTCAAAGAAAGGTTTCAAGTCATCAAATTGTGGAGATTTGTTATTCATAAATCTAATTTAAATCTAATCCAATAAATCAGATTCTCTCCGAGATTCGTGTGTTTGGCATCTCAGACGTCCATGTTTGTGCCGCCGTTCCTCCAAAATGATGGCAACAATTTCTTGGCAACAAGCAGCAGGCAGAGCAAAATGATATGCTGATCCATTATATCTTCCCCCTGTAGTTTGTCTGAGCATCCCAAAATGAGGAGAAGGGGCTCTGGCTCAAGCTGACTGTCAAAAACCAGCACACCGCTCTGAACTTTGGGACATAACACATTGATGAATCAAGGTGCCCGCCTCCGTCTGACATTTATCACAGAGTGCAGACATGCCACGAAACGTCTTATGCTGTCTGGATTTGCTGATAAATAAACAAATTTTTTCTTGTTTGGTTATAGTCTTGTGCTAATTTGTGTAGTGATATTTTGCTGTGAACATAGTTACTACGCAGAGTATTATTTTCCAAGTCTGCTGCATCATACCTGTTACATGACATTTCTCAAGTTACTTCACGTTGCACTGAAATAGGCCTATCTGCTGGTCACTGTAATGCAAGGCACACACAACAACAGCAGGCTGAGATCTGTCACACACACTCTTATACACTGCTTTTTTCCTCTAATGAATGGCTTCCCATTCAGCTGCTCTCGCATACGCTTTTGTCTGATACAGTTTTTGGTATGCTGGTGTTGTTTACAGTGCAGAATATAGACTTCGTTTCCTCAAACCACCAGAATATGGGCTGTGTTTGCTCAAACCACTCTGTCCAACTCTTAAGGTATTTAAAAACCATAACTGGAGGTTGTCCTAACATATGACATTTCTAGAAATTCTACAAACCTGAGGCATGTTTGTATATTCTGTAACATTTTACTTTGCATTTTACATGTGATTATCTGCATATTTCACTAAGGAAATAGACATTACACACAAAAGTGTATTTACATTTCCACAACTTTTGCTTATGACCGTCATTAGGCCAGCGGTTTTTAAATATAAGTTAATTAACACATTGTAAATGAGTGGGGTTCAGCCTGTTTTTTGGACAGACACATTTTATTCAATTTATTGTTGAGATTTCCGGCTCTGTTTAATTGTCTGGAGTTTCTGTGTCAGCTCCCTGGAGCGCCGCTGAACTGCATTTATGTCACCTCTGCCTCACAGATGAGCTGAAGTCACATTCATTTTGGGAGTGTTAGCTGGTACTGTAACCTGCCCTTTCCCATCTGTAGGGCATATTTTGGCTTCTGCTTGTCTCATTCACCTATTGTATAATCATGTTTTTGGTTACATCTGTTGCTGCAGCGGTGGATTTAAGCGCGGCATTAAATGAAATGGCTGGTTGTCAGTTTGTGTGGTATTTGAATGATTCATGTTTCACCACAAATGGACTTTATTGCAAGCTGTCGTTGGTCATGATTTTCTTCTCTATCTTAGTAGCAACTGGAAAGAAGTCATTTGATTATGTTTTAATCCTGTCAAATGGATTTCATAAACCCTTACCTACTGCACCGACTGAATTGGTGCCAGGACTCTGTAGCCCTTCCTGAATTCAAAATGGTGCTCTCATTAAAGTACAGGTTTTGTCAGCAGGCGCAGAGCGAGCAGACCCCCCCTGAGTCTGCTGTGACACTGGAGCCCAGGGAGCTCACTTAGCTGTCCCACAGGAGCAGAGTTATCTTCATTGCCTAGCAGTTGAAACAGTGCTGTAATGCTCTTGTGGTTTCTCTCAATAATAATGCAGTGTTTGAATCTGTGGTGTTTAAGACAGCTTTTACCTCCAGAATTATACTTTACCATGTAAATTTTAACACGACACACCTGTATTTCTGCGGTTCTGTAGGTATTTTGGCATTTCTAATTCCTTATCTTGATAAATTAAACCAGTTCAGCTTGTTAATGTATGGAAACACTGCTTGGAAACCCAGTACTAGAAAACGAGAGCATGAATTCATCATTCAGCTATGTTGCATACCCAAAGTAGTTATAGAAAAAATGTGGTAGAGGGCCAGTTTCACCATGATTAATATCCAAATAAAAGTTTTTTTAAGCTGTAGGTACCATAACTAATAGTCATAAGTAGAATTGGGCTATTCAACAATAAATGTAGAATCCATAGAACTGGATATGGATATGAACGGTCATTCTCATTCAGCGGTCAGTGACAAATGAGGGATGGCAAGATGAGCAATTCAAAAATCTTTTAAAAACTTGTTTTAAAAGCATGCATCAAGTTTGTTACAATGTACATTTTGTATTCATGTTGGTTTCATGTTATTTGAAATGACATTTGCACCATTTTTTACAAAAGGTAACACTGAATGCCCCTGAAAATGTCAAATGGTGTAACCACAAAAGAATGAGAAATATTAAATATTTCATCCACCTACAGTGTATGTAAGTGAACATAAAGTTGTGGATAAATCACCACTTTTTCAAAAAATGCAACACTGAACCCCTGAAAATAGTTCCACAGAGAAAGTTAGTTTATATCACATCTTAAATCAGCATCAAACTACTGATATTTGACAGAATTGGCCTTTAACAGTAAGGCTTGTAATAAGAGTGAAATGGCATGACTGGCAGTTAGTTAGGTTCATCAGGGGTCCGTTTCTGTAATATTATTTCCTGTCACATCATTCTTGCACAATATTAACAAAATAACTGCTTGAGTGATAGTTACACCACCTTGACACTTCAGAGTGTTTACCTGACTGCCACGATTCCCCAAATTAATTATAATATTCAGAACAATGGAGTTCCATTACTTTTATTTAGTATTACATAGCACTAATGTAAGATTATGCCAGACTAGTTGATAGGGTGTTTTATCAAGAATTTCACCTTTTTAAGTTTTTATGGTTACACCACTTAGACATTTTTGCCATTATACCTCAAATATTCTCTCATCATTGATTAAAACCAGAAAGTTTAGACCAGGTCCTCAAGAAAAGAATATATGCAAGTAATTTGTAAGTTTATTTTCAAATTTTAATCCTTTTAACTTACTAGTACTAAATACTAGCTTACTAGTATGTGTATTATTATTATTATGATGATTATGATATTATTATCATTACGACTCTTATTGCTATTATTATTATGATGATGATTATTATTGTTATCACGTGGAGTTAACGTTAATCACAGGTTCAGCCGGCGTCCATTAACATTAGCCATTAAAAGTTACACGGTTAATCTGCTGAAGTTTGACTGCCACAGTTTGAAGTAATAAGGAGTTATATTAAGTGAAATCTATTTTTGATTATGCTTCCAAGCTAAGTTAGTTTGCAATTGTTGACTGGGGGAGCTAATAAGAGAAACAGTCTTTGATAATGTTATGTTAATTTTGTCATGAATATCAGATTTCAGTTGAGTTTACTTTTGACAGTTGCTGCTGTAACACAGGAGGACACAGATCCAAAAGTTACAATTATTTTAGTCATTTCTGCAGTTAGTCTACAGTTGCAACATAACATTTCTGTACAGTCCTCGTGTGACACTTTACAGCTTTACTGAATTGAGTTGTCGCCATAGCAAATAACTATAATCGCCATTTTGATGTGTACAGGCCAAATGACCACAGCGAACAGTGCAGTGACAGTTCTATCCATTCAAGTTCTGTGGTAGAATCAGAACCTTTTTGGGTTATCCTTAAGAAATCGCCTTAAAGTCAGGCTCGGCCTATTTTCTTGTCTTCAAAAAGAAGACTAAAACATTATCCCCTGTTTGGATTCTAGATGGAACAGCAGCATATTTAATTCATCTTTATTTTTCTTAAACCTTTGCAGAAATGCATATTTTGCTAATATGCCCTCTGCTCTTCAGCGGTTACACAAAGAGTTCATTTGCGGCAGTCTTCTAAAACATTGTCTCATACTGTGAATTGTTGCTAATCCTCACAGGCACCATGGAGGAGCTGCACAGCCTGGACCCCCGGAGACAGGAGCTGCTGGAGGCTCGCTTTATGGGCGGGGTCAGCGGCAGCACTGGGGGCAGCACTGGCAGCACGAGCGGGGGAACCAAAGTGAGTCTTCATGTACCTTATCTGAATGTTAGTGAACCGTCATAGATGAACAAGTTGATTTTTATGATGCCAAGTTTTGACTTCCGAAATAATTATCGTTGTTGTTTCAGGGCCTGACCAACAATGAATGTTCGAATCACAGTTTTGGAAGCCTGGGATCCTCAAGTGACAAGGAGTCAGAGGTACAGTTATCTCTATATACTTGGAAACCTTCTGACGTTGACTGACCATGTGTATTGCTGATAAGACCTGGTTTTGTGAACCAGTACAGATGATAGTGAAACTGAGTTGCCTTCTTGTATCATTTTTCCCTACACTGGAGCTCTGAGGGACTGAATTTTAAAAAAAAAGAAGAAAAAAGTGGAGTCATGCTGTTAGCAGACTGCTCTCTTTTTGTGAGGACGTGTTTCTTAATTGGATTCACCTAGCGGGCGTCTAGACTCTGTGCCACTGCACCCTGATTATGAACATCATTGTCCCGACGCTGTATGTTTAGGCTGATCTTCGGTACATAGCCCCATGCGACTGCTCGGTCATTTTGGTAACATTGCCCTGGGTTAATTAATGCAAATGCTAGTCTATCCAGCCTGTGATCGCGGGGTCGGGTCATGGAGGAATACGGGGATGTTGCTGGAAGACTCCGACTGTGAGTTTAACTCTAATGGACCTGAATCTCTTTTATTGTGGAGTGTGTGACGCAGCGGCTACATCGAGCGTGTGGGGGGATGGGTTACTGTGTTTTCACGCTCTCACACTCCTTCAATCCCCCCTTGTGTAATTTGCTCCCATGCCGCTGTAATAAGTCACTGCCGTTGGGTCTCTTGAAGGGGAGAAAAGAGGAGAGACTCAGAGGCTGGCATAGTGAAGCAGCCTTGGCCTCCTCTGTCGCCAAGCTGCTGAATGTGCACAGATGTCATCTTCACAGATGCCCCCTCATATGTCACACGCTCCCTAATGATGCACCAGTGACACACTCAATCAGACCAGCACCTGTCAGCAGATTGTTTCACTGTACAAGGCTCCGGCTGGACTCTGTGGCCCGAAACTTGTGTGAAATAGCCCTGCTGGTGTGAAGTTAAGGCTGGGCGACGTGCGATCAAATACCTCATTTGATGACTGTTGATGCTTTCGTAAGATATTTACTCACAAAAGATTTTTGATAAACAGCCATAAGTATTGTGGATATGATGACCAAGCAGGTGGAGATAATAAATGGAAACGATAGAACAGTCCAAAAAATTTAAAATGAGAAAGAAAATGGGATTGTAACAAATTTGTATTCTGTTGGGTCTGTTATGCTTGTTTTTAAATAGACCAGCTTGTCAGTGTTTATACATTATTGTACATCTTGTGGTTGGTGCTGATTTTATAAAAGGCATTTTATGGTTTCAGAGACACGATCTGCTGGTTAAATTTGGATGTTTTAGTCTTTCTCTATTGTTGTGATCTAAAACTCTTTTCTCTTCCCTCTCTTTATAGGGGTCAGATGTGAAAAGAGGCAGTTCTCCTGCTTATTCGGTAGGTACATCATCAACTGTGGAGATAAAGAGACGTATCTTGATGAGAGGTCAGGACAGTTGTGTTTTGTGGTGCTATTACTAAAAATGCGTTTTTTCTTCAGACCCCAGAGAAGAAACAGTCAGAATCAATCAGAGGCAGAAAGAGGAAACCTGATAACCAATCAGAGAGTAGCCAAGGTGTGTGTCTTTTTATCAAGCTGGTTATAATTTCATTCTGCAGCGTCATTTAAATATTTTATTAAATTGCAATGCTCTGTGTTCTCCTTCACAGGAAAATCCATAGTGCGAGGACCCAAAATTAGTGACTATTTTGATGTGAGTTATTTATTTGCTATCAAATATTTCGTACATTGAAAAGAAGTGTTAGATGAATGGCTTGTGCTTTATTAATCCTCTTTCAGCGTCTGAGCCATAATCCACTTCAGCATCCTGTCTCTAAAATAACAGGACTGTGGCAGAAAAAGGAGCCACTTGTGCATCTGTTGTTGCCAAGTGGTGGGCAGTGATGTCACTCGTCCTCTCTTTGCCTTTCAGTTCCAGGGAGGAAATGGGTCCAGTCCTGTGAGAGGTCTCCCCCCAGTGATTCGTTCACCCCAGAACTCACATTCCCACTCAGCTCAGGGCTCCGCTGTAAGTCCTCCCCAAACATCTCCTGATAATCCATTTAGCTGCTCCACTTGGCATTGTCTTCTTCTAACGGAGCTGCTGTGCTTTCTGTCGCAGGTTAGGCAAAATAGCTCATCTCCTACTAGTCTGTCTTTTGGGGACCACATGATGCATCCAAAGCAACTGGCAGTCAAATTTGTTCAGGTGAGGAGGATGACAGT
This sequence comes from Holocentrus rufus, assembly GCA_900302615.1. Lineage (NCBI taxonomy): Eukaryota > Metazoa > Chordata > Actinopteri > Holocentriformes > Holocentridae > Holocentrus > Holocentrus rufus. The sequence goes on from OMLF01018257.1 coordinate 37,099, forward strand.
GGACAGTTTGGCTCTTTGATTACAGGGTCACTAAGCAATTTTTAGAAAAAAACGTCTTTTTCCCCACATTTTGAATAATGTACATTTCACATGAGACAAAGATTCAAAGTGTTTCGTGGTTTAGAATGAGCTGTTTTGATCTACATGACATGAGTCCCTTTGCCACGGCTCAGAGAGGACAATAGCATGTTTGCTGTTACGGAGCAGTGGAGCATAAAAGTTCCCATCATGATTTCAACATCACTTCAGCATCAAAGATGACGACTGACTGAATTTCACCATCAAATGAGCACAAATGGCCTTACAGCTGTGTGGGGCAGCATTGAAACAGGAATAATGCTCAGAATAAACTTTGCCGGAAATTGCTTAGTGCTCCTTTTAATGATGTTGGAGTAATGACTCTTAGCATACACAGCATGTTCGAGATTGCTAAGTTTTTGGGACAAGTTTTTCACTTTTCTTTCTTCCTCTCCAGACCGACCTCACTGGGTTGAAATTGGCCGCCCTTGAAAGTACTAAGAATCTAGACCTTGAGAAGAAGGAGGGGAGAATAGATGATTTGCTAAGGGTAAGGAGAAGGTGAAAATGTACTCTGCTCACTACCCTGCAGACAGGCTTAACTGGCCTGTGATGGATTACCATGGCACAGTCTGCTCGGTCGAAACGGATAAACTTAGCCCGAGTCATGTTTTATAAACACCGGAGTAAAAAGGACTTTAATTTTAGTTGTGTAGTCTGACTCTACTTTATGTACCAGCTTTTTAAGATCTTAAATAATTGGTGGATTGGGACTAAAATGATGTGATGTTGCTGATTCGAGTTTATTTTTTTCTGCTCCATAGGCAAACTGTGATCTCAGGAGACAAATAGATGAACAACAAAAATTACTTGAAAAGTACAAGGAACGCTTGAATAAATGCATCACCATGAGCAAGAAGTTGCTCATAGAGAAGGTAAAGGCTTTTTTTTTTTTCTTCCTTAGGCTTTTTATGAACAGTTTTAAATTTATGCATGTGCGTGCAAACTTATATTTGGTATCGTCCTTCAGAGCACCCAGGAGAAGCAGGCCTGTCGGGAGAAGAGCATGCAGGATAGACTACGTTTAGGTCATTTTACTACAGTGAGGCACGGAGCCTCGTTCACAGAGCAGTGGACGGACGGCTACGCCTTCCAAAACCTCGTCAAGTGAGAGCCTTTATGTCTCGTTCTTATTGATAAAGTGTTACTGTTATTACTGATGATGATAAAACCATTGCAGCATGTCAGAAACAAAGCTTACAGTGTGTTTTGCAAAGAAGACAAAGAGAAGAGAAAATTGCATCATTAATAAATAAAAGGCAAAAATTGTTAGAAAACATGTTAACTATTATTGGTTATCTTTTAGTAATGATGAAATGAAAATGATCAAAATCTCTCACAAAACAAGATCTGAAACCGATTAGGGGGGATTATTTGAAAATTAGTCCAGTGTGACCAACATCAATTTGGCTATTGAACACTTGATTTTGCATTTGTTAGCCAATAATTCATTTCTTAGGATTATCATGGTGTTCAATTTGTTCATGTTGCCCAGTCCCCTTGAAAGATTGATTATTCAGATCTCCATTAGTTGTTGCCGAGGTAACAACTACTCTTCCTGGGGTCCACATTAAAACATCTAAAATACAAAAGCTTACATTTACACTATATATACAAATACATGCCAATAACATACAATCCAAAATACATGCATAAAAGAATTAAAAATGACATGCAGAACACATACAACCCCACCCTAACCCCGTTATTGAAAGATTGTTTAAATTTATATTATCATTATTAAAAGACTGAACTAATTTCATGTGTGTGTTTGAACCTTTGAGGCAGTTTCCTCCACAGTACAGGAGTCCTAACAGAGAATGCTGGTATGCAGGCATAGTGTGACTGTACATGAAATGACTGTACGAAAACCGCTGATCGTGTGTATTACTCTGTCAAGTCAAGTGTTTCTGAGATGCCGAAGTTTATTTTGAGGCTCGACAACGGGTGGAATGCCGTGTACAGAAACGGTATTGATTTCATCTAAAACTAAACAATGTTTTTCATCTGCAGACAGCAAGAGTGGATAAACCAACAGAGAGAGGAAATTGAGAGGCAGAGAAAACTTTTAGCCAAGAGGAAACCTCCATCCTCCAGCAACTCCCAAGCACCAACCACAAACTCTGAGCCAAAGCAACGCAAAACAAAGGCAGTGAACGGAGCAGAAAGTGATCCCTTTCTAAAGCCCAGCCTACCTCAGCTGTGAGTCCAGGCTTTGTGTAGCTTTTAGGAGCAGAGACCCTGGATAACATTCACTATAATGTTGGGTTATATTCTGTTGTATTGTTACTAATTATGACCGCACTTTAAAATAGAAAGCAAGCAAACCTTTAAAACTTCCAAAACCCCTTAAAGCAAGTTTTAAAAGCCTGCAACACTGTGGTTACACAATCGTATAAAAAAAGTAAATATAGGAAACATGGAAATGCTGTTGACACAAGCCAATGCTTTTTCTTGTTTTTCCATCTTTCTCTTCTTGAAAGGCTGACACTAGCCGAGTACCATGAACAGGAAGAGATCTTCAAACTGCGACTTGGGCATCTCAAGAAGGTTGGTTGAATACTGAACCTGGCAAATTGAGTCAGCAACTTTTTTTTTTTTTTTTTGCTAGAATAGCTCTTAATTAGCCTCGATTTCTCCGACTGCAGTGCTGACTCCTCATGTGTCAGAGTGACACAGAGTAAACAGTCTGAATCAGTTCATAAATTACACAGAATTCATCCAGAAACCACATTGGAAAACAGTAAACTGGCCCTCTGAACAGGTAGGGAGTAACTGGTTTGAGTGAAGTGGTAAATGAAGTAGCAAATCTTTGTTTTTAGCAGTGGAAGTGGGTCTTATCATAGATTAAGTCAACTGAGTATATATGACATACAGCCTGATCTTCCTGTTGCGTGAGCTGAACCGTCGTGCCTTTGTGCAAATCTCTCCAAGGATGGAGCGAGCCCGTGGTTTGTCGAAGTATTCGTTGTTTTCCTGATGAATAAGCATCACAGGCAGCCCCCGACAGACTCCCTACCAAGTCAACCGTTAATATTTAATACGGAACTAGTCAGCCGAGTAGAAGTGGATTTTGATGAGCTCCCTCTCCTTGTAGTCAATGCTCTGATGTTCCTCTTGTGCGCCTGTGTGTTTGTGCGCTTGAATCATTTATAGGAAGAAGCTGAGATCCAGGCGGAGCTGGAGCGTCTGGAGAGAGTGCGCAACCTTCACATTCGGGAGCTGAAGAGAATAAATAACGAAGACAGTTCACAGTGAGTCTGTTCTCCCGTCTGTGTGATGCTGGCAACTTCACTGACATCAGGTCACGATGCACACGCACGGCTGCTATCAGAAGTCATCCCCATTATTGACGCATTGGCACAACAAGGCCGCTGTTCAAGTCTTTACTGATTGATGGCTTTGTCTATATCTGTTCACTCTGCCTATTTTCTGTGCTTTTCCAAAGATTTAAAGATCACCCAACGTTGAATGAGCGGTATCTGCTCCTGCACCTTTTAGGGAGAGGAGGCTTTAGTGAAGTTTACAAGGTAGGTGACTGAATTTGGATGTTTTAAGTTTCAGTAGGAAATACTGCATACTACTTACTAGAAATTATATTGAGTGGTATATCTGTACCACAATACAGGGGTCGCAATAAGATTTGTATTCCAATATGTCATACTGTATAAATACTGTAAATGTTATATAAAGCGTCTTTGATTACCTTGAAAAGCTCTCTATAAATAAAGTGTAGTGTTATTATTATTATTATTATTATTATTATTATTATCAACATTGTTATTATTATTATCAACATTATTATTATTAAATGTATAAATAGAACTTAAAATACACCTGGGCAGATTAATAAAATACACAATATATTATAACTAGGCTGACACACTGACTCAAAACAATTTCATTCAAAATTCCTGTTCCAATTTGTTATAGCACAATATGGCCAGGACACAATATACTAAAATGTATATGGCACATAATCATGAAAATAAAGTGCGTGTATCATATATATCACTACAAGAGGTGGTCCATAGCATTGATCCAATATTGCGAAAAATAATATTGCAATATTCAGCTGTATTGATTGTTTTTGCAGAGCACCATTCAAGGGGTCATTTTGTTTTTTGTATTTGTTTTTTCCTGTGTATTTTACAGGCTTTTGACTTGATCGAGCAACGATACGCTGCTGTGAAAATCCACCAACTCAACAAGAACTGGAGAGAAGAGAAAAAAGAAAACTATCACAAGTATGTTGGCCCATGACTTGAAATGTTTGACCTTACTTGGAGGCAGTTAATTAGTTTGTCTTGAGTCTTGTGATGCACGCAGACACTCCATGCTGTTCTGTCGCCTCGACGCCCGCGGTTTTCGAGTGCGTTGTTATTCTGCTCCACGAGCCGAGTGTCTGGCTGTCCAGTCAGCCCAGAATTCAGCACCTGCACCTTTCTACCTAAGCCATTTGCTTTGGTTGCCAACGTCAGCATAATCACCTTCCTCCCCGCAGGCATGCATGTCGAGAGTACAGAATACACAAGCAGCTGGATCATCCCAGAATTGTGAAACTCTACGACTACTTCTCACTGGACACAGACACGTTAGTCCCTCTCACATTCTTGCTCCTGCATTTACAGGAGCTCTCCAGTTTGTTGCTATTTTAGAGGTGGACCGCATTACTTATTTATCCTTTCCTCCATTCAATAGATTTTGCACCGTTCTGGAGTACTGCGAAGGCAATGACTTGGACTTCTACTTGAAACAGCACAAGCTAATGTCTGAGAAGGAGGCGCGGTCCATAGTCATGCAGATTGTGAATGCACTGAGATACCTGAATGAAATCAAGCCTCCCATCATCCACTACGACCTCAAGCCAGGTAAATGCACCCTTCTTAACAAGAATCAATAACCAAATAGTCTAGGATTTAGTTAATATTGTAATTATTCCACACTAGGCGGATTATTAATAGATTATAAATGAAGTGTTGTGGTGCTACTGAAATGCCCCAGCCTACAAATCATGTTCTCCAGACATAAGAAATGATATTTATTTGGTACAGACCCCAGCAAAAATCACATCATTTTTGCAGTTTCTTTGCCCAGTGAAAATGAAAATTATGCTAGAGAAATGATCATTCCCACTAAAATCGTGAATCATGTTGCAATTGCAGCATCTGTCAAAATAACATGCAATATGCAATATGATTTTTTTTTTGTTCAGCCCTAATCTGAGATGGGATTGTGGCATTTCCTCTCCGGTAACGTCTTATTCTACTTTCATGTATTCCACTTTTGAAGGCAACATCTTGCTGGTGGATGGCACTGCCTGTGGGGAAATCAAAATCACTGATTTTGGTTTGTCCAAAATCATGGATGACGACAACTATGGCGTAGATGGGATGGACCTGACATCACAGGGTGCAGGGACCTATTGGTAAGAATAAGTGTCCAACATGTACATACTTCGGACACATAACAAGCAGCTGGTACAAACACTTAGTGAGCTAACATGACTAAGTTAAATATTTATTTTGTTGTTGTCTGGCCAGGTACTTGCCTCCTGAATGTTTTGTGGTTGGTAAAGAGCCTCCAAAGATCTCCAATAAGGTGGACGTGTGGTCTGTGGGCGTTATCTTTTTCCAGTGTTTGTATGGAAGAAAGGTAAGGAGCGCATTTCCAAATTCTTCCTCAGAGTTTTTCAATAATTTGTGCCAAATAATAATAAGGTGCTTTTCTTGTTTTCCAGCCTTTCGGCCACAATCAGTCGCAACAGGATATCCTGCAGGAAAACACCATTCTCAAAGCCACCGATGTTCAGTTCCCTGTCAAGCCTGTAGCCAGTAATGAAGCAAAGGTAGGTGTCTCTGTCTGTCTGTGTGTGTGTCTGTCAGGCAGTGAGATGAACTGAGTGAGAGAGCGATTATAAAGGAAAAATCCACCCTTAACTGTTGAAAAACAGCCGTTGGCGATGTGCTTGACTTCCTGGGCACACTTGGCTGTTTGGTGTGTTTTTCTTATTCCCTCAATAACTGACCCAACTTTGAGAAGTCATGGTGGCACAGCGAGAGTGCCAGCACAGCTACAATGGAGGATAACAACAAACATTTTTTTTTTTCGACTGTCTCAGACAGGTAAACATCAGGGTTTAGTGACAGACCCTCAGAATAAAATAGAAAGGGCTTCTTTCCAGACTGAACAGTTTGCACTGACATTCAACAACAGAGACGGAGAGAATTTTTTTCCGCTGACAGTCGGTGGGTTTTGAATAAGGGGTGCAGCTTCATTTTTTTTTTCTCAGGTGGGGAACAATTGTCTGTGCTATCGCTATTTCTCTATCTACACGCTGACTTCAGGAGTTAAACTGTTGTGGGAAAATACATTGTCCATTCAAACCTTTTTCCACATTTATCACAGCTAATTGCGATAATTTTGCGTTTCCACCAATTTCCACATTTTAGCTTGACGTTATATTGTCTCGATTGCCAGTGTCTACAGAATTATAGATATTATTCCACATTTTAAGGCATCAACACATTTTGAGCTTCCCTCTCCAGTGCTGTGAGTGTGCACAGTCTACCTATATTTTAAACTTCGGTTAAAACCACCAGCAGTATTTACTTATTACTTTAGGTGACCTTGTGTGCTTATGTATGAAATGAAGAATATTCAGAGGAGTCCAAATCATTGCAGCTGTTTGAAATGGCTTGCTTGTTTGATGCACCTTCAGCACTAAGTCAACCGATTGATCTACATGCCACCATCTTGTTTTTCTGGTTGATCACAGGAAATAGGCGGAGACTTTTGTACCTTTTTTGTTCTGAAAATATTGTGTTACACTGACTATGGAAATAAGGGGTAAAGTTCATGTTTCATCTGTTCATACCCCCCCAGGCCCCTCCCAGTAATGGGGGTTGGGCTCCTGGGTATCAAGATGTTGGAGTTTTTCCAAAGGGTTGGATTGGGAGACAGGAGAGGAGATGCTGTTGCACATGAAAGTGATAATCGCTAAATTCAGTCAACGTGGAAGTTCAGTCGTAGGGTTGTTTTGTAGAGGCTCAACCTCCTGGGAAATCTGTACACTGCAACTTAGGGAATAAATCTGGACTCTACAGAGTTAACAAAAGGAAGACCACCTCCTTTTCCATCTTTCTAACTGCTGGCTACCCCGTTCACAACAGTAGTTTTTGAATTATACTTGATATCTTAACGCCCCAGTGCATGAAGTAGAAACAATGCAGACCAGTACACTGAGCAAATCTAAAATAGGCTTATACAATGTGAATGCTTTCAGGAGTTTTCCCTCTGGGATTTACTTCAGTACCAGCTAGGTGGTGCGGTTGTGTCGGCTCTCCCTGTACCCAACAACATACAGCTGCATGCAGCAAATTAATGTTGTATGAGGCAGGTTGAGCTGAAAGTGGTTAGACCAAGAGGGCAGATTGTACCACTTGATCACAACAAACTCCCAGAATGCATTTGAACATTTTTGAACATAAATTTTTCTAACAGACATTTGAGAGTGGATTTTTCTCTTCAAAGGAATTCCTGCATTTTGTTACTAGTTTCTCTTAGTAATTATGACCATCTTTAACTCTTAGTTATAGACCTGATAAATGATTTTGTTTCTGATGTTTATTTCAACATGTGATTGCTCTGTTTTATATATTGTACATGTTCAGCTGTTGTGTAAAAAGTTTCACCATTCATTACCTAAAATGTAAATGTTGACTATTCTAATCTTCCTCCCCCTCTAGGCCTTTATAAGGCGGTGCCTGGCGTACAGGAAGGAGGACCGGTTTGATGTTCACCAGCTGGGAAGTGACTCCTACCTGCTGCCTCACATGAGGAGGTCAAGCTCCTCCGGGAACCTCCAGATGAGCGCCGCCGGCTCGGGCCCGGCCTCCTCCAGTATCATCTCATACTGACAGCTTTGCACTGCAACGGAAAGGCAAACTGACCAAGTTGCTCCCATGCCTGCAGAGTTCCCGAGGGGATCGGGCATTTGGGAGGGCAGCCAGCCACCATGCAGCAGCCTGTGCGGAAGGAGCAGGAAACTATGGACAGTGACTTGGCCTCTCCTGACCTGTGCCAGGCTTCTAATTGGTGTTTACCAGGACTTGATCAATGAAAGGATGTTTTTAAAAGAACATGGGTAAAAATATGGACCTTTTGAGGGTCCAAAAGAGCACTGAAACTGACAAAAGTACCTTGAAGAAAATGTGACTGGACACTCACGAGTTGGGTTTTGCAGATGGAAAAAGCCTTAAAGGGCCGAAGGGAGACCTGGCAGCCCGCTGTTTAGAATAATTAACATGGTCCTGCCAGGGTGCAAATGATTCAGCTGCTAGAAGTTAATTTACTGTAAGGAGCAGACAGTCATCGTTTATGTAGAACTACAATGATTTCACAATTAATTTGGCTCTATGTTTTGTTTTCAGAAGTGTTAGGCTTTAATTTGAGTTACTTAGCCATGAGAATGTAATGTTTAGCATACAAGTGGCATCTAGTGACATGTAGGTCCAGGCAGCATACTAATGTTTAATGCACAGAATAACCAAATGTAGAAAAATGACAATGTACAAAAATCCTATGCAGGAATATTAATAAACAGATAAATTGAGAGAAATGTATATGCTGTACAGGAGATAATTTTCAAATTTTTGAATTGCAGCAGTACCATTCTGTACAAAAGTTTAAAATTTCCCCTTGTAAAACTAGTTTCCTGGAGTGTTTTAATTTTGCTGCTTTTGATGTTGCTCTTACTTTTTCAAGGGCTGTATGATCTACTTTGGGTATAAATTGTACAGTTCTGCTAAGAGTAAATAATAAATGCCAGGAAACATTCCAAGTTACATATTTTTCTTCCAGTGAAAGACGTAGCTCAATAGTTCACCAGAGCTTGATCATTACAAACTTAACATCACTGCTACTTGATACTAACATCAGCTGGTCATGTTTCCTCTTCAGTCTAGGATGCTTTGCCTCTCACTTTTAAGTTTACACTGACACCATGTGGTGTTGATGGGTACTGCAGTGTTAAAGCCTGGAGCCTTAAAACGATGCAGTACCATAAACCTTCTACCTAAAGCCAGGAGCATCGATACTAAAGGACAAGAGTCTGACATAGAGAAAATACATCAATTTAATCAAGATGTTTTACTTTACAAATTTATTTTTGTACAACAAAAACCAAGAGACAATTCAGTAGATTCATAGGCTACAGCGCAGCAGCAAACACAAGCTGCTTTTCTAAAAGAACTGCCTACTATTTAAGGCTTTCACTGCCCTGTCTTGTGCTGAACGCTTCAGTAGTTTGATCCCAGTGTACAGTATAGATGCACAGAAAAAATGGAGTTTCATACATATTTGTTTCCAGATGTACTGATCATTATCATGGTAAACTATTGAGTGACAACTTACAGTAGCCAGTTTAGTAGGCACACTATGTGAACCCCTCTATGACGATGACATGAGAAGTCTTGAAGTTCTGCACCACAGTTTACCTATTAATGATCTGCCAGTTAGCTGTTCTCACCCACAGGTGGGCCAGATATTTTCAGTAAACCACGGATGCAGAATTGTGCGAGATCAGGAGTGTTGCAGTGTGCTATGACTGTTGAACTGAGACGATCAGTGTACCTAATGTTATGAACATCTGAGAGAGGGTCGTCCACTGACGCTCTGTGCTAGGACGACTCTAAAGACACCGCGACGTGTATCGATTCAGAGGCGGGCGCTGACGACGGGA
>OMLF01018257.1:51325-61809 GCA_900302615.1 Holocentrus rufus
GGGTGGGGTGGGGGCATGATTTTTTCACCTATAATACTTAAATTATATAAAAAAAAAAAAAAAAAAAAAAAAAAAAAAAAAAAGGACATCTTTTTTTCCAGATTGAACTCACTCAGGTCATAACAATGATTATTTCCAGTTCCTTCGGGGTAAAACCCCCCAGGATCCAACTCACCAGGACATGCCAGACGTTTTCGTTGGCTCCTTCAAAGCTGCAGAAGCGGATGCTGACTCCCAGCAGGCCCTGGCCCCCCCACATGTTGCTGGGTGTCACAGTGATCTCCCTCACGTCCAGCGTCTTGCTGCTGTACACCTGCATCTTGACGGGCATCTCCACGTTCAGCTTCAGCAGCTCTTTCAGGTTGTCGTTGTCTTTGTTCTGACGGAGATAAACAGACTCATGTTGTCTGTCATGTCACGTGTGGCTATGCAGTTGAGTTTTATTGTTCGCATGTTAGTGAACTTACCAGTCTGCTGTCACAGACTGAAATGATGAAATCGAAAAACGGCTCCAGTCCTGCACGGTGACCAGGGGAATTCTCTTGCACCTGCAAAATAAAGTTTCTTATATAAATAAAAAACAACAGACACTAATCTAAGATTGTTAATTACAAAACAGAGTTACATAGTATAGCTGGTGGCAGGAAGGGAGATGTCCAGGCCAAGGGAAGTGCTTTTTTTTTTTACATAATTTAGGTGGCCTAAACAGGGGGATCTATCTCTCTTTATGGTTTTAATGCCATAAAAACCTCCAGGGATGCCATTTAGGAGGATACCAGGAATTTACAGAATAAACAAGGGAAGAAAGGAACACGAAATTGTTTCCTACATCCTCAGTTCCTATACAGCTTAAAATTGTTCAGAGATTCTCCATTTTATCAGGGTACAATGTTAATTGGCCTAAATAAGACACTGACAAAGACCTTTAAAATGGATGCATACATTGGTATTTTACTAACAACAGAATTAGATAAAATATTTAAAATAATATACCTTTAATTCAGAATATTAGGCAGAAAACTGAACATAGACAGATGGAAACTGTTAAGATTTTGCCAAATGGGAAAGATTATTGATGTAGAAATAAGAGTGGGTCCAAAATTTAACTATATATCATTAATGCATCCATTATGTTTTAGAGTATATTGTGATTATGCATAACATCTATACACCTACAGAAAAAGGAGAATAAGGCCTCACAAATGTAAGAGTGTATAATGCTGCTTTTGAAACTTTAAAAATAGTCAAACACTGCAGCAGAGAAGAAGAAGAGCAGGGGATAAAAATAGAGATGAAAAGAATCTGACAGTTACATTTGGGCCAGTACCTCTTGACTCAGAAATCAAAAAGAGATGGAATGTATGACATCATCCCTTTTCTCATCCACTCTAAAATGGTTTGGACTTACCTTTGTTTAAAATGGGGTTGTGAGGTGATTATATTATCCCATTTTAAACAAAGATATGCTTCAGTATGGCTCAACCCTGAGCAGGAATGCATGGGACCCTCCTACATGCCATGCCCTGTTATACAGCCATTATGGGATAGAGCAACTGAACAGCCATTAAATAGAACCCCAGACTGTTTTATGCAATCATTGTCAAGTCAAAAGTGTATTTGAGAGTGTGCTCTGCTGGATCACTGTGTAGAGCATATAGCACGTATTATTACCTTTGCTGCATGTCATCCCCTCTCTCTTTCCTGTCTGTCTACTCTGTCAATGTCAAATAAAGCAGGAATGCCAAAAAAATGTAGGTGAAAGTGTATTGTAGTAGAAGAGAAACACATGCACTGCATGTGTACCATTACACCGCAGGAACATGCAACCATTTGCCATGTAGCACCAAAAATATACAGGTTTTCATCCTTTCCAAACATTGCACCAGGACATTTTGCCTCTCGATGGATATCTCTCCCTGGTAAACTGTGCATTAGTGGGTTTCAATCCTAGTCACCATAAAGCTTCCTCTCTCACACATGCACATGCCAATCATCTGTCCTACCAAGCAGGTAGTTCATTTGGCCTCCCACTTGACACAGTCCACTGTTCTACTGTCCAGGTATACAAATTTGCTGATCAATCTGCATTTCTCTAAAAACTTAAAGTACTGCCAAAATGAAGGGGGGGAAGACGGTAGCAGGAAAAGCAGATTTGCAGGTTCAGCACCAAAAACAATGACATTTCAAACTGAGAGCTCACACCCAACTCCAAACAGCTTTGATAGTAGCCACACCGGTTATTCTGGCAACAGCCAAAGCTTTATCCTGAATGGCAAACAAAGAGGGTATAAAGGATGAGAGTCCACTCGTCCAGCAGGAGCTGGGACGTCCATAGATTGCAGTCCACAGTGCGCAGGCCCAAGCCAAGTAACAACTCATGAACTCATCACTGACTATTTCTGACTTTCCTCATTCTTTTAATACAGATCAATGATCATGTAGTTTAGATATGACCAATAATTCCTCAAAATAATACTCAAAAGCAGAACCCCGGGCCCGTTCGTTAATCAATAGTAGTTACAACCACATTAACGGAAGGTGACGTCGCACAGCCGAACAGCCTGTCAAGTCGGAAGTCTTGATCTTCACTGTTTTCAGTGCTAACCAACTCTGGCAAGCTAATGCTGGTGAACAGTGATATTAAGTTACACCATGTTTCGCTAGCAAACACACTTTCACAAGCTGCTCCACTTTACAACTAAGTAGTTACAAATACTGTGACAGTTGCTGAGCACCAGCGACAGACGTCAAACCAGTTTACAAGTAAACCAGCTGGCTTGCTAAAGTGACAGCATTGCTCCCCTCTCTCTCTCTTTCTCTCTCTCTTACTGCAGCTGGATCTCTCTCTTTCCCCAGCGACACATCCAAAATGTTCTCTTTCTGACAACACGACAGGAAAATTGGTCTTACCCTGAGGACGTGATAACCCTCAGACCCTCCACCTGGTATCTCGACGCTCTGTGATCCTCCCATGTTTCCCCTGGATGTCTGCAACTGGCTGGGCAAGCTAGCTGGTTTGTTTAGCAGGCGACTGACTGTACAGCAGCTTCCTGTAGTTCCGGGATCCGAGCACTTCCGGTATGGTCTCACGTGACCCCCGTGTTTACATATTTATGAACGTATAGATGCTGCTCGCTTTTCCCCTATTGAGTCACACATGTATGTCTCTCAAATTCATGATCTCGCCTCTGCCACCCACCTCACTCCCACCGCGCAGGCACACACTTTAACACATCTAAACATACAGATTAAACAACAATACCTTGCTCAAGGGCACTTCAATGAGGACCTAATGTCATAATACTGTGATCACAGTGTTTGAAGCCATCTATAATTCTTCCTCATTCTTCTAATTTTTTATTACCCAGGATAATGTTGTTCAGCTGCTTGGCTGAGGATACCTGTGAAAGGAATGTTGATTAGGTATCTGCAGGATAAAAACAACCTACCTGACATTTTTTGGAAGGTGATTAATGAGCCTCCTCGCCAGTAGACTGTCACCATCTTTATCCAGTAGCACAGCTAAGAAATGTAATTGAAAACACTTTAGTTTTATTTTTAAGGTTTCATCATACAGATTTCAGCCTTTGATTTTATTATGTAATGATAAAGCAGAAATGGGTGCAAGGGCAGATGGGAAAGAATGAATCTGTCCATATGATCACGCGTTGATATGGGATATCATTATCGCCATCGTGAGGAACATGGGCTCAAGGAGTAGATTAATGAATATGTAATTGAATATCTCTGTAGTGCAGCAGGTCTTATCAAATAATGTGAAATAAACTTGTTCAGGATTGAGATTCGCTTCATCAATCATCAGCTCATCCCGTCAGTCTGGACGTCCACTGGTGATCACCTTGATATCCTCCCTCTGAGGTCTGGGACGGATCTTGTGACGTTGGATGTGTCCCTTGTTCAAGAATGGAAATCAAGCAGTGTGAAACATTTTAGCTAAGACTTTTGTTGAGCACTTACTGGATTATCAACTGTTCACAATGTGCAGACAGAAGACCCGTTGTCAGCTAATGATGATGGAGTTTCTGAACCTTGTTAGTTGTTTACAAGAACTTGATCGTGCATATAATTAAATCATTATTTTGCCTTGAAGAAGGGTTCTGAAGATGATACAGATCACGTGGAGAAATAGGATGATAATGTAATAATATTATAGGCATGGTTGCACAATAAAAAAGAAAGTTAGATATTTCTTTTTCTCTTAACAGGACATTTGGGGAAGTAGATCTGAATGTCCCAGAGTCACTGCAGGATGAAAGTAGATGTTCAGTGTCTACCTGCACGGGGTGGACAAAATAATGAAAACACCACAGGATTTAGCAAGACTTAAATTTGAAATACCTAACAATTAAAAGGAAATTATTTTATGTATCAAGGGGATCAGTCTCAAAAGTCGTGACAGCCAATGTCAAACTTGGGTAAACTGTATCAAGGATAGACACGTGACTGGGCAGTTACTGGATGCTGCAAAACTACAGCCTCAAAAATCAACACAAAATTGAATCAGCGCTTCTATGACACACTCTCAACAAAACGTATATGCTGTGAGCGCCACAAAGCTGGTATTTACAGTGTGGAAGGGCTTTTGCTGTATGTGGAAAAAGGTAGTACAGTGTTTGACCTTCTCCCTACATCCAGCCAGGTTTATGTGAGGAGAAAGCCAAAATGTGCCTTCATTGTCTGTTGCTGTTTTTTAAACATGGTGGTGGATCTCTAATGGTGAGGGCAGCCATCTTGTAGAGGTCATTAGATTTGATGACGGCTCTGCATGGTTGCACAACAGCCAGGGAATATTAGACAATTTTACAAGAGCAGGGCTCCCTTGTGGCTGCACAACAGCTTCAGTACTCTTTGTATACAATTATTAACACATAATGCTGTATCCTGCTTAGCACGGAGGTCATTTCATCATAATTTATGGTGATCATATCATAAGCAGCACAATCATTTAAGACGTAATTCATTTTCCGCAACGCTACATCAGATTCTCAAATCCATAATTTTCTCTCAGTGAGAAATACAGTGTACTGTCCATTGTGAGACATCCTCCTCCAAGGAGCAGATAAATAAACTCTGTATTTCTCCAGCAGCCTGCTGACGCCTTAAAACCCTGCAATCACCATTCCTCTCAGGCCCATTCTGTTCTCTATGGCTCCCTCGGATTTATGCTCATTCAGTTCTTCAAGGAATTTACAACTGAAGTTGCAAGGAAAGGGACTATACTTTGTTTCACTACATTTGACTCTACCGTGGGCACTGGGGAGGTGTGGGGGACGTGCACAGAAAGGTGCTTAATCATGAAAACAGTCCACAGTTTGAGAAATATCTAGGTCCTCTGCCCTGCTGTGGCCCTCTCCCACATCCCAACCGAACACAGTAAGCGGTGACACATCTAGAAACATCATGAGTTGTTGTTGTTGTCAGGGTTAGTGGCTTAATATCACGGGCCCTGCGAGCGGTCATTACTTGCAGGATGAAAGGCTCGCATAAAGACAGCCTCTGCGCTGACATACTGTGGTGCGTTGAGCTGGGAAGCAGAGATAAAGTGCTAAGTGAATTAGAATAGCCCGCATTAAGATGACAGCACAGCAGAGCCAAACAGAAGTCCAAGTGGTTATCATGTCATTATTGCTGTTGTTTGTCATTTTCATTTCAGCATCAACAGACACGTGTTCCCCAACCTCCCCTACCCTGCAATTCCTATTCAGGAGAGAAAAAAAAGCCATTGTGCTGGAGTCATTGTGTCTCGTGTACCAAACACTATAGATGATATTTGAATGGTTTAGAGCGCTACATTACTGTCATGTTCTGAGGGTTTTCCTGTTCATTTAAAGTACCCGATGAGAATCAGCATGTACGGAACTGGTTAGCCGCTGTGTAATCGCTCCTGGGCCCGTGCTTACAGCTTTAGAAAATGTCCAACAGAGACATTTACTAGCAGCCTTTCAACTTTAACAAGCATCACATTAGGTTTACACACCCAGGCCCTGCAGACAGGCAAGTTGCAGTCTCTGGACTATTAATCTCCTGCCTAAAATTTGCTTTCTGCCAAGATTAATCAAGCCTTGGACCATGCGGTCAATAAGAGGAGGCTATTTAGATAATTGTAAGCCATTATAATTACTTTAGGAGAGAGAGGCCTTTAGCTGTAACAATGAATGCTTTTATCACATTAAATGCTGAGGGAGATATAGTGGCCTGCTGGCTGCCTTGAAGTAAACAAAAGACGAGTAAATTATGCTACAAAGGAACATTTTTTATGAGTGTTAAAATTTAGAATATACAAGAACAAAATGGTGCTGGTATTGAACTCTGGATTATGAATTAAGAGTTAAAGATGGCAATAATTGTGCATGGAGGCAAGATTGTGCATATACCATGTATATGTGCATGCCTGTGAGTATTATGGGGAGGAGAGGGGGGGAGGGTTGGCAAGCCGCCTGCAGTCAATATCATCATCACCATTTCATTAGACTTGCCTTGCACAATGGGAACGTCAGTATCTATCAGGAAGCTAATGTGGCAGTGATTCCCAGGGGTGGGAGATATATTTGGCACATCAGGAAACCAATGACTAGATTTGTAGATATATAGGAGAGGGGAGTAACACAGCTGAGAAGGGGATAGATGGGCGGGTGACCTATTGTGTGGGAAGAGCCTGGGAACTGTCAGCACGGAGAGATGCTGAGGCTTGAAGGTGCTGAGAGAAGCAGTTGAGAGGAAACTTTGCCTCGATTTCGCCAAACAAATCAAACCCTGTCGTAAAAAAAAAAAAAAAAAAAAAGGAAGAGAACACGAATTGAACGAAATAAGCACACAAAATGCAATCCTCCCTGTTTCATCACAGCTATTTAAGTGTGTGTGTGTGTGCAGAGACAGACATTAGGTATTTCACAGTCTGCAGTTCAGATCCAGCCCACCCCCTACAGACTGCAAAAAGAGAGACCACTTCAGCCATATTATGTTCCTGGTCTGATCTGTGCTTGCTCAAAGCGTAATAAGGCTTGTAATTAAAATTGATGAGGTTACCGATCATTGATTAAAGTGATGAAGCCCATGAAATACCATCATATATTGATTTTATGGTCTATATCAGACATCAGGGCTCTGTTACCAAGCATTACTTATAACTTAAATGGCAGTAAGACACCTGATCTATGTACACAAACATACAGATACATAGCAGGACATCTTGATGATGAAACATTTTATATTAAATAGAGTAATGACCAATGCTTGTGTCACCTCCATAGTATAGTGACAGTGTTCAAATGGCCATTCATTCATGCTTTGAGGGTTACTAGACTGTGAAAACTATAGGAGCCATAGGCCTGGTTTCATTAGCATTCAATCATTACAAGATTCTTAGACACCTGCTTCCAAATTAGCCATGTAATTATGTTTTGGCACAATTAACCTTTGACAATATTGTTGCCATCCTTAGAGCAACAAACAACAAACTCCCTTTAGATGTAGAAAGAAGTTAAGGGCTGTAATTTCTTAGCCCATTATGAGTGGTTAAATCTCTAATCCTCTGTTTCACGTAACTTTGCCGAGCAGCCAGCGACACCAGGCCTGTAATGATCACTGCGCTCAAGCATGAAACAAAGAAGCAGCGTCTGGTGGAGGATGGGAGCAGAGCCAGTCTCCGTACAGCTGTGCTGAAATAAAACGCAGCCAGGCAGAGCCTTGAAATTGTCTCCTCGGAAGAGAAAAAAATGTTAAGGGAGCGCAGCCTAATGCATTTTATGATAAATATCTTAAAAGTGTGAGTAATGAGAGGAGTGGAGCGATCAGTGGGGGGTTCATGAAATCTCAGCTGTGTGATGATCAACCAATAAAATGTCCCTTCAGGGTGATTAATCTGACCAATGGATGGTGACAGCAAGGTTGACTGCAAAAATGTACAGAAAAGTTACCATGTAAAAACATATAAATTTACCCCAAATTTGGTCTTTGGCCCTGATATGATTTTATAACACAGACAATAGAGAGTGCTTAATTATTTTACTGCATTGAGAATTATTCTCCATATATTTGAATTATTTAGCATAATTTGTCTAAAGTGTGGATACCTTTTCCACTACAGAGATAGAAGTTTTTTCATCCATTTACTTTGCCAGTACCTCAGCCCTGATGTACTCAACCTGTCTTCTGCAGTGACTGATGAACAGTGAGGGCCATAAGCTGAGAGTTTTTAAGGTGAATCACCTCCAGCATGCCCTAATATCAGTGCTGTTCACTTTGTAAAGCAATATCACAGAAATGCATACATTTAATAGGGAAAAAAGCTGAAGATAAATGTAGGGAATGTAAACAAATGAATGAATGGATGCATGGTTAACCACTGGGTTCTATTAATTGTATTTTGGAATTGCAGTGTATGCAGCAGACTTAAAAGATACACATTTATTAATGAATTTCAAGGCATGACTGATCACAGGTCTTCTTACAAAATGCAAAAATTGTCCCCGGAGAAGTTTCTAAAGCTAATATTTTTATTTGTGCTGTAAATACAACAGTAATACTTTGCAAATGATGGCATGAGGTTAAAGTGCCTACATTGAAGTCTGACAAGGGGACGTTTCATCCCACTAAATTCAGGAATGTATAACAGTTTAATAAATCCTACTACAGTAGCAAACACTGTGCATTGTATTGTTCAAGCAATTTTCTCAATGACAAAAAAAAAAAATCCTCATCTCACATTATGTCATTTCTCAAGGAAAAAGTGTGCATATAGTGAACAAATTTATGCATATCATATTCTACAGAGTTCAAATTTGTAGTACAGTATATTTAGGCATGAATTACCTACTTCAGTCAATATATTTATAGTACAAACAATCATGTGTCCCTAGAATAAAAGCTGCCCCAAGGTCCTGGTTTAGCATTGTGCTTCTTTATCGTTAACAAAGCACCGGCAGCAGCAGCACTGCCAGAGCCCGGCCTCCCAAATCTACCCACGTGTCTCTACAACATTCAGTCAGTGATTCACAATGACAGAGCACAGTTACACAACATGGATTGCACGAACATTAATGGCGGTAAGTTAAATAGTCCTATATAAATATCTCAATCCATCAAGAAGTTAGAGTAAGGGCCATGTACATGTACATATGTGTAACTTAACCCTTCTTTGGTTCACAAATACACTAAAAGACTTCAATGTTATTCAAAACATTTCGATAATATACAGTAATTTCCAAATATAAATGGGGATACATTACAAATGGAATAGAATAGCAGATAACCTATTCATACTTATAGTCTCTTGATATAAATAAAGTGATTAATCTATTACATAGGCCTACTATATGCTGGATTTTATATATAGGATTTTCTTACTGTAAAACAAGGACACATTTGGCACGAAGGCAATGTAACAATACTATACACAATCTAAACAAAAATCATTATCTCTAAAAACACAGCAATCAAGTACAGTACTTGTTACAATGACTGTGTTATATATTTCCACTTACGTAATATCAAAGGGAAAGAACAGCTAGGGTACATTGTGGTGGTGCATCTGGCTTGATAATTACATTGACAACATGGAGCACCAATGGGCAGTATATCATATATTTTACATTTATATTGAATATGTCAATGCTGTGAGGTTCTTTCCATTGTGCTCTGGTGCTAGTGGAAAAATATTGTGGATTTTGATTGATCATTCTGCTTTTTAACACTGATCTTCATATAGATTGCTGTATAATAGTAAAATGGCATATTAACTGCTACAGAAAGAATCATCCAAGTGCCCGGATATTCTTGCTACTCCATGTTTTACAAGAAAAGAAACCATATTTAAGGATTTGTTGATCAAAATGCAGGTTCATTTCCACTTAAAATATCAATTAGCTACAAATATCAGTGTGGCTACCTGGGTGATTCTTTCAGATGTTTTGAATTTTAGGGTGCAAACATTTTTAAATACATGTAGTCGCTGCTAAAGACAGAACAGACAGAGAAACATGTAAGACATACTATTTTGCATTGCCTGAAAAGACCTGTAAGCTCAAATCTATTTATCTTTATGAAACAACAGGGACATAAAGCCAAGCTCAAGGCTTTCCAACATTTGGAAAAGACATTATTTGAAAAAAAAAGGGGTTCAGGGGTTGTCTGTATTTCACAATACAGGTGTGGCTCTTACAACTCGTGGCCCAGCCGCTCTATCTCCTCGATCAAGAAGTCGATATCTGACCTGGTGGCGGCAGGGTTGGAGATGACCATGCGGAAGAAGTTGACCTTGTCGCCTTGAGGCTGGTAACCCACCATGGTCGTCCCAGATTCCATCATCATCGCCTTGATCTTTGGAGCCACCTGTTGTGAGAGAGAGGGAGAGAGAGAGAGAGAGAGAGAGAGAGAGAGAGAGAGAGAAGAATATCATAGCATAGGGAATTGTTTACCAATGATCATGTGTATATGTTCTTTACAGTTAAAATAATTTAATTTAC
>OMLF01018259.1:2877-27460 GCA_900302615.1 Holocentrus rufus
TGCCAAAAATGTTATGGATTTTTTTTTTTGTAATCTCCTAAGACATTTTGAATGAGTGCTGAAATGTTAAACAAACAAATGCAAGCACAGCCACTTGTTTTATTTCTCCGTCTTTATTACCAAAAATACAATGGCAAAGTAGTGACATAATACTGCCTACGATGTTCCAAAAATAAATAAACATAAAGCAAGCACCACACTGCTGTCTGAGACAATTCCACATTGAACTTCAGTTACAAAATTGACTAAGAACAGAAATGCACTGATCAGCACAGAGACGCTGCACATTCTCTAGCTCCTTTGGTTTCAACGCACGCAGCTCAGTGTGCTTCGTTTAACTTAAAACTGTCAGTTCCCTCAAAGAGTGTACGCACATAAAAAAGACCAAAACCTCGACCTAAAACTTTTTCTCATTTTAGTGTTTTTTTTTTTTTTTACAAGATCATTAAAAAATAGATTTTTTTCCTCTTAAAAAAGCCAGTTTTGCAATTCTACAGTATTCAATTACAGTATGTACATACTGAAAATACAGTACCAAGTGTCTGAGCTTATCACCGGGTAAGATGTGTGATAATATATGGAAGGCAGGGCCTGTTTTCTTGTTCTGCTTTAACGAGGCCCTGCACATATTTGAATTTGTCCTCTTCCCAAACAGTATTTGCAGTAAGAAACAAAAATGCAGACATGCTTAGACACAAAAGGTGTTCTATACATTATAACCAACGTTGTCACAATACCTGGAAATTTTGTTACTTCCATACAGATTTGAAACAAAGAAATGTGAGAAATGTTTTAATACTTGCACCCAAAATTGCAACAGACAGAGCAGCAGTCTGGCTCTCAAAAACAGCGGACTGCAGCAAATAACAAAAGAGCCAAACAGCTGAAACGGTCCACGAGAACCTGAACGGAAATAAGTAAAATGCTTGACAAACTGCTGCCAGGAGCGAAATGTGAAACTAACTATCTGAGCTATTTCTGAGCTGACAGACACCCGACAACATATCAAAATCCCTGTACAAAGTTACATCACACTGCTTGGTGTAGTTTTCTTGTTTGCTGTCATATTGATGCAATAAACTTGAACTTGGCATGGGTATGGAAGTCAAAATCCAAGTATCGTGACAACAGCGATGAACAAAAAGGCACAATAAACAATAACTAATTACAAAACAATGACACAATGCTTCCCTTGATAATAAGAGGCTAACAGGCTGCTTTCAAATAACCTAATATGGCACTCGTTTATGCTTCCTTGGCGTGTGGTAAATCTGAAAATCTGGAAATGTGAAGGAAAGATGAGAGGATTTGAACAACCCACTGAGTGACCATTTAAAACCCTTTTTTTGTCATTTGTATTCTCTTTGCCAAAAAGCTTGCACGCTTGCTTGGGCCGACCTTCCTTGAAAACACACAAAACGTAATGACCAGCAATTCGCCGGCTGAATAAAGTCCCGCATCGATTTCACCTGCTGAAGCCACATCGCTCATTAAGAGGAAGGTGGAACTGAACGGGAGGAGACGGGTTAGAGGGCAGCGATTTTTAAGGCATACCAAGATGAGAATTGTGCAAAATGTAGTGCAGCTGAATGTTAGGAATGCGAATATTTTGTATACACAATGTACTTCGGATGATCTCTGCTAACCAGATAACAGCTGCAGTCTCTTGTTCGATAAGCGAGGAATCCAGGGAGAAGATTTGATTAGTGCTAAACTAAACTGCAATTTCAGAAGGACACAGAACAATGAGTCAAGGCTGCTTCCACCCACATTACCAGCATCTCCACTCAAATCACAGCAGGTGCTCTTCAAAAGCACCGATTTATGAAACGGTTTCGATACAAGAGGGAAAGAACACCTTGACATTTCTGAAATCTGCGTCACGTTCACGTCACGTCTTGGGACAACAACTCGAACACATTAAGGCATTCATGTGTCCAAAATCATTTTTATTTATGCATGTGAGATTTAAATGTGAGCTGCAGCAGATACTGTAAGAAGGTCTGATTGTATTAATGTGAATATGACTGATAATTTTGATTTTCATTATTCTGGACTGCCAACCTCGGGGAATTCACTGCAGCATCTGTCACATGTTGACACCACTTGTCTTCACAAGTTGCACTTATGCAATTTGGGAAGCCAAGTGGGAGATATCAGGGCCTGGAGGAGGAGCAGAAGGAGGAGGAGGAAAAGGAGACGACGACAAAGAGGAAGGGGAAGAAGAAGACGAAAGAGGAGGAGGAAAACAAAAAAACAAAAAAAGGCTCGTCCTACTTGTATTTACCAGCAGGAGGCTGAAGCAAACTTATTTCCCGGTCAGCAGCTTCTATTTATGGCAAACGGTGCTGCATTCAAGTCATATGGGAAAGAAAATGGACACAAGCTTCTCACTTGAAAATAAATATCTTTTAAAGTCTGTAAAGTCAAATTCTACAGTTATTTCTCTGACCTGCTGAAGTCTGAACCTCACCAAAGAGAAATACTAATTGTCAAGAAAAAAAAAATTTGGATCATATAAATCATTTTGTGATCATGGCTCTTAAAATGTCACTGCAGGACATAATTGTACTTTTTGTTTCTGGTTGACGTTGCAATGTTTGGTTTGAAATGAAATGTAACACTCATTGTTTGTGTGTGTTAAGAGTGGAAAAAAAAACTGATCAGGAGCAACTGAAGTCCACAGAAAACATCAGTCATGGTGATGGCTTCAAACAAGTTTGAAAGTCTGAATGCTTTTAAGGTTCAAACCAACACAAACCACAACGCTTCAAACCACCGAGTTTGTCTGGCAGTTACTCCCATATGATGTGAATGCAGCACAAGAATTATTTCTTAAAGGAATACTCCAACCTTTTGGGCAAAATACCTTTTTTCCAACTCATCCAGACTGAGACAAGATGTTTGCTACCATTTTCACCTCTGTACGTGCACTGGTTCAGTTCCTATGGGGAGAATTTCGTGTTAGCTTAGCATGAAGACTTTAAGTCTACAGGAGTCATTAGCTTAGCTTTGTTAAAGTGAAAAAATAAACTTTATAGCAACTCCAAAGCTGTCTTATTTACACAGTGAAAATAAAACAGCTTTGGAGTTGCTATAAGGTTTATTTTTTGACTTTGACGTAGCTAGGCTACTGACTCCTGTAGACTTCAAGTCTTTATGCTAAGCTAATACGAAATGCTAACCATCGGAACTGAACCAGTGGACGTACAGAGGTGAAAATGGTATCAAACATCTTGTCTCAGTCTGGGTAAGTCGGAAAAAGGGTTTTTTGCCAAAAACATTGGAGTATTTCTAGAAGTTCAGTGAGGAATGCTGGCAATTGATTTTTTCGGCATAAAACATAATAAAATGTAAAAAATGTCGAGGTATTTAAAAGCAAGCAATGGAGTGAAAACAATGTCCACCTTGGAAAACTAAACTCATTGCTTGTTTGTAAGGCAGGATTCATTATTAGAGTGGGACAGTCAGGACTCCGAGTTAAGACAGGCCTCAGTCTACTGTAATTGGGGGAAGCAGACTGTCACCACCGTCGGCTGGGGGGTTCTGCTCTGTCGCCTCCTTAATTGTCACTGCTCATTTAAATGCATGCTATGTTAATCAGACAGGAGGGAGACTGCGGTCCAATTTTTCTTTTTTCAAATGCAGATCCGTCACCGTCTTCCCTGACACCAGCGCTTTGAATTGTAAATGAAAAGACAGACAATAATAATCTGCTATGATGATGAGAATTCCACCCTGGGTAACAGGTCTTTGAGATAGAGATTTAATTTCGTTTGATACACTGCACTGCACACACATGCATACGCAACTCCAACCTGTTAGCTGGAGAAGAGTGGGGGTGGGGGGGGGCATGAATTATGGATTTTCCATTTTATCTTAATTTCCTCTGCCTCTGTCTGTGTGGATATAAAAACAGTAAAGGCATGCAGATGACTTAACACAAATGTATGTTCTGCATGATAAGCACACTGGCTCGGGTGAGGCAGATATGGAGGGCAGCATGAAGTTAACAAGCAAAAAAATAATGCCTGTTTTATTTTTTATTCCCACATTTAATTTTCCCAGTTTCAATTCTGATGTGATTTTGTTCGCATTTTTGGCAAAAGAGCGGTCTTAAAACTAGTTGAAAGAGGAATGTATTGTTTGGCTCTGTGGTGATCAACGTGACAGCAGCAAAAGTTCATGACTTCTTACGACAAAATTCTTGGACATAATTTATCCAGAAATCATGTTTTAGTATGTTATGCTTGCTCCTTTTGCACCTGACGTTAAATTGCATCCTGGGTGATTGGACTGTATTCAGGGAGGACAAAAACACATTAAAATCCAGCTGTGAATGCAATCCAATGTGTTTAACCACTGCCTCTGACTTACTGAGGCATTTGGCCACGGAAACACAAAGTGTGACTCTCCAGTGCATGTTTAACAAAAGATGTAACTTGGATCTGACTGTGCAGACCAGACAGGAAGCAGGATGCTCAGATAGAAACATGCATCTCAAAAGAACATGTCAGGCGACTTCATTTTCATCAGTTTTAAAGGACCTAAATGTTATGAGAGGACGTGCATAGTAACTGAGGTGAGGGAAGGAGAAATCCCATGTCGCATTTAAGTGTCACTTGTAAAAGGACTCCATCCAACTCATATGTAGACTCCGTCTGGATAAGAGGTGCATGTTAACGTCAGACAAAAAGGGGTGAATGACTTCACTCTATCCAGGCATACCAAGTTTCACTTAGTTCTCAGACAACTCTCAGGTCCAAAAAAAAAAAAAAAGTACCCAGCTACCTCATGGGATGAGAAAATAAACTAAAATTACTCTACAAGGCATCAGTTTGGAAACAGCTGTCAGGGGAGAGAGCGAAGCGGCCAACTCCACCAGAGTCTGTTCAGTCTCCACTGCTGCTGGGAATTCAAACGCATCCAAATTTCATTTTCTCTGAAATCATCGCCCATCTAAAAGACTTTGTTCGGTGAGATCTGCTCTTTGTTAGGCTGCTCACTCCAAAACGGTTATAAAAACAAACATTAGGAACATAAGAACATTGTTGGAGGCTATCCGAAGCTACACAGACTTTGCTTTGTTTCTATTAAATAACCAAATAAGACAACTATACACACTGAACTGAGTTGAACTCAGTTCTTATCAGACACAAACTGGATTCTGGACCTAAAACGATTAAAACGTCAGCAGCCACGATGTAGAGACAATGTAGGATCAAACCCTGGGACCAGCTGGTAAAACTTTTAAGAGATTACCTTGGCAAAG
The DNA here is from genome assembly GCA_900302615.1 of Holocentrus rufus. NCBI lineage: Eukaryota > Metazoa > Chordata > Actinopteri > Holocentriformes > Holocentridae > Holocentrus > Holocentrus rufus. Next base: position 8,150 of record OMLF01018259.1, read on the forward strand.
TCAAAAATGACTGAAACTGATTATGAACATAGCTGTAACTTACTGTGTCATCTTAAAGGGAAAACCAGTCTGGACACAGCAGAGTTGCAGATATCAAGGCTCACTTTCCTCCCTTTAGAAGACGCAATTTGCTGCCATTCATTCTTGTATAATATGAACTTCCACAGAGCGAGGCAATCCATCACAGGACGCGCAAAGCCTTAATTTGGTTTAGTCCAAGTTTCAGAATTTGTTTTAGCCTTATTTCAATGTGCTCGAGTGTTTTCTCATCAGGGCTGCATTACGTTACGCTCTGCTTCCTGTCAATCAGCTCACAGCCACGGGAACAAATGGAAGTCTCCTCCGAAAAAAATAATCCTTCAAAAACACGCCGCCTTACTAACTGCACTGCCGCGTCCGTGTCTTTGTTAGCCAGGGCAGCAGTTCATTTCAAGCGAAGTTTGACACCGGAAAGTTTGCATTTTAAAAGCAACTATAAACAAGAACATGGTAAAAATCTAACTACACAACGGCATGAATTTCAAAGGACTTGGAGAACTGTGAACTAGCTATTAACAGTAGTAAATGTGTTATAAACTAAATGACACCAGTGACTCCTGACACCATTCAATCCATCCTGGAAATGATTAACGAGTCTGACTTCCCTTATGCATTTCAGCCAACAGGCTGCTGTCACTGTGGAGCATTTTCCACTTCGACCTCTTCTCTTCCTTTGAGAACTGATACCTTCTTTTTCCCTAAACACATTACTTTTTAAGTCATCCAACAAGTAAAATTTACAGTGACAAAGACAAACAAAAATTGCAAATACGAATAAGAATAATAATATTCAGTTGCCTCTTTAAATGGGCTTAACGGAAACTGACATGCATACAAGTAAATTGATAAATATTAAATCATATTCAAACTGTGATACATGCCTTTAGGCATTGGTGAGTTTAAACACTTGCACGTGTGCCTCCTTTACTTGGCTAGAGCCTTAACTGTGTAGGATTAAATACATTAAATAATATTACAGTAGCAATACTAGAGCTGCCTTATGGTCAACATATGAATTATACTGGAAACTTGAAAACTGTTTCCATTTCTGATGAGGGATTGTGTGGTTTTGTGAGGTATGAACTGGTCTGAACTGTCTCTGTGCACAGAAACTCTGGTTTGGGTTTTTCCCTTGAGGTGAATCTACTACCAAATTCCCTACAGACACTTTGTGTGTCACTTTTTAAAGGAATACTCCAATGTTTTTGGCAAATAGCCCTTTTCCCGATTTTCCCAGACTGAGACAAGATGGTTGATACCATTTTCACCTCTGTACTGGTTTGTGTCTACAGGAGTCTTAATGTCTACAGGAGTCATTAGAGCAGAGCTAGGCTAATGACTCCTCCAGTATTCAAGTCTTTATGCTAACCTAACATGAAATGCTAACCAGAAGATGTACAGAGATGAAATGGTATCAAACATCTTGTCCCAGTTTGTGTAAATTAGAAAAAGGGGATTTTGCCCAAAAGGTTGGAGTTTTCCTTTAAGATCAAATTACTGTATTTCACATAGAAATGAACAGCTGATGAAGCTTTACCTATTCAGTATTTTCCTGTGAAGTCTGCCATGTTGAGGGGTAGACCCTGTTCTCAGGTACTGACTGGCAATCAGCCAGGGAGCTGAATTTGCTAAGAGATTATATTTTGTGTTTTAAAGGGGGGGGCAGGTTATGTTTGTCTAAAAGAGGATACGCCGTCCAAAACATTTCCTTCATTGTGTTTCTTAACACTTCTCCTGCGTGTCTGAATTGGACAGCAGCATCGCCGGCCTCACAGATGTCACAGTTAGTCACCACTTGTTTCTCCTGATGGTTGGAAACCCTGTGGCACGCAAACAGTTTGTTTTCCCTCTTTAAAGATTGTACCTACCGAGGAAACATTTGGAGAAAATAAAAACCATGAGGAGGCGGTCAGTGAACTTCAGTGCTGCGGTACAGCAGACACAGAACGGCAACACTGAGATATCCAGGACAAAAACTCTGAAGTGAGGTAAGAAACACAATGGAAAATGCTTTTTGTTGGACGGCAAATCCTTTCAAGAATTAGGGATGCACTGATACCACTCTGTCAATACCAAGAACAGAACTGCAGGTATTGACAGAAACTGAGCTCTGAGATCCATTACTTTCATTACTTCCCATCATTTTTCACCAAAAAAATACAGGCTTCTGTGTGCCAAAAATGGACAAGATGCTTTTATTTCGGACATGTTACTCAGGGCTCTTGGTACTGGATATTACTGCTGGGTAAAACCTTGTACTCCATTCTGGCCCAGTACCAGCATCAGTGCGTCCCTTAAAAACGCAGGATTGGTGAACTGTGTATTATAAACAGAGAGGGGGGAGGGCAGATGCTGTGGGCTCACTGTGCGGCGCCGCCCTCTGCTGTCTGGAGGCCGGACTGCGGCTCCGCCTGCTGCTGCTGCTGCTCCTTGTTGAGGATGATGCTGATGATGTCTCCCTCGTGGTCCTTCATGTGCTCCATCAGCCGCTCTTTGCTGGTCGACTCGAAGCCGCAGATGCAGCAGCAGAAGAGCAGCACGCAGTACTCCATGCCCGGGCCCGGGACAGGAGCCTGGCCCGCGCTCTGCTGGGCCTGCGGCTGCACCGGTTCCTTCCCCAGGGGGGTCGGGGAGTCACCGGGCCACTGTGAAGGGTCCGTGGTGGGTGTGGCGAGGCCCGCTGACCCGTCCGCCGCCACACCGACTGCTGCTGTGGATGTGGGCGTTGGCGCTGGCTCCACCGGGCCTTTGGCTTTGTCCCTCGGGGTCTGGACCGCGACGGGCCGCTCCGCCACCGGCTCAAACACCGCTGACAGCTTCTGAGGGGCGCTGAGGACGTTACGGGACGGGAGCAAAATAAAGAGACTGAGCTGTGATTTTTGGGACAGTGATGATTTGTTTCTTGTATTTACTGTCCAGGGCTTCACACATATTGATCACATCTGGGCAGCTTGCAGAGGCAATCGGTAATCTCATTGGCAGGTTTTTGTTTTAGAAATATTCTGGGTGCTGGGATGCATGAAGATGATGTCCAAACTTGGCACTGCTTGTCTACGTAGTTTACAATAAATAACATATTTGATGCCGCCAAGCACGGAAAGTGTCACATGGCGTCTGTGGAAGAGCTTCACCTGGAAGCCTGTCGTCTGTGTAGACTGAATATATGGCCAATTATTTTGTATTCCCTACCTCTACATCCAGAAACTTAATTGCTATTTGATTTGCAAATTAAATATACTTTTCAAATGGCCTCCCATCCTACATTTCTGGCTCTGTGAGTGCACCTTCTCTCACTGATCACTCGTGGTAAATTACAACAACCGTGATCATGAATGGAGAAGCAAAGTTTACAGTGCAAATTACACCATATGTGCAGGAGGAGCCACATCTGGAATTAGCTGTATATTATATTTGCCTCACAAGACTGGCGATAATTAGATGGGAGTATCATAGTCAAGTAATCAAATTAACTAATGCTAGCTTCATTAGCATATAGTTGATAGAGTAAGAAAATGTATCGGCCCAACCAGTCAGCAGCCGACCTGTTGGGAATACAGATGGACTGTGATGCTTTACAACTTTGTTCTTAAATTTGGTGATCTCCTGCCTGTGACCAGGCCTGACACCAGAACTTCATTTGGGCAAAGAGAGGAAATTTATAATATTTCAATTAGTGGGGATGAGACTCTGATCTGTGCTGCAGCTCCTCTGTGATTTAGACTGAATTTTACTAGAAAGCCGTTTATCTGTATTCAAAACGTGGACTTCTTCCAGATCTGCTGAACGCTGTGAATTGATTTTGCTATTAGCAATGATTGAAAATTAAACAAAAACAAAAGAAACCAAAACAAAAACCTGAAAACCTGGACATCCTACAGTGTGCTCACCGACTGCTCTGAGAAATGGCCTCGTTGATGGCTTTGTTGACTTGCTCGTAGTTGTAGTTCTGGTCTCCGGCATGTTTCCACATGTGGGATTTTAGCGACGGAGGATGACTGCACACGTAGCCGCACAGAGAGCACCTGGAAAAGAGGAGAAAAAAGAGCAAAAAGGGAGAGAGAAATGAAAGAAGGAAGATGAGGAATTGAGAGAGAGAGGGGAAGGAGAGAAGAGCGGATCAAGTCTAAGTTGATTTAATATGCGTGCCGAGGTTCAGCTAATCCTTCTCCTCCTTTCTATCAAGAGGAATCATCCTGACTCAAGACTCTGCAGAGGAGACTGAGCAAGAGAGACACAGATGAGGACAGGAGCAAGAAAGAGGGAATAGGATTTACTACAGACTGCTGAAGTTATTTGTCCAAATTAAAAGAATTACGCTTCACTTCCTTAAACTGCTCACACTCTTCAAGGGCTGAATTTAAGAGGATCTGTACAGGAATTGGGCAATCACACTTTTCTTATAAATGCTGGGAAAATGGACCAAAAAGAACCGAAGCACCTCTCTTCCATGTTATCTGACCATACAGGAGCTAATGGATGTAAATGGGAAGTGAGAAGCGGCTAATCAGGAAAAAACACCGGGCCATGTTGCAGAAAGTGGACAAGATATGACAAAATTAGAAAAAATATAAAACAAACTGCACAAATCAAGTGGCAAATGTGTTTCTTCAGTATTCAAATAAGTCTAAGCAATATGGTTGAAGTCAATATCACAATACTAAGGACTGAGATTTTTTTTTTTACATCAATATAAATGTCACAACGTGACTCATATGTGGAAAATCATGTTATATTATCAAATTAAATTCTTCCCTCTGAACCAAATGGTAAAGTTAGATGTAATATCAAACAAAACTCAATTTTTTGAATAATGTTTCAAACATTTCATTCTTAATTTTGCCAATTATTGATTAAAATTTGCTTGTTATCAGCAGAATTGTGTCACAATATCCCAAAATGACCATATTATCATGATATGATTCCATTAAAACATGATAAATGACAATACAAAGTATATAAATTATAAATAAATTATAAATTATAGCCCAATCCTACTAAAACATTGCTTCCAAAAGCAGTCATGACTTTATATCAACACCACAAAAAAAAAAAAAAAAAAAAGGTGACAAGATCCTATAAACACATTAATCAAAGCAGAACAAACGATCTGTCTGTCCGTCCGTTTATCCTGCTCTAACCTGTTCTGTTGGGTTTGCCCGGCTGTCACACACAAATCACAAATCTCTTCTCTGTGGAAAGAAGGAACTGACAAAGTGTTGAAGTGTCAGCTGCATTTCATCATCGCATCAAACACGTCTGACACAGCGGATCACATGGATGACGCAGATCATCTGAACGATCATTTTATCATCAAAATACACAAACTGACAGTTCAGAACTTTGCAGCTGCACACGACTTCAACACAGATGCAATCTGAGCCTCCGGGCCTGAAGTCTGACAGAGTCCATGTGAGGCTGAAGTCCACTAGTCACTGGTATCAATGATGAAAATGTTTGATCTTCATCCTGATTATTGCCAAGATGAACTGGAGATGAAGTGTGTGTGTTTTCTCAAGTACAATTCTTTCTTTTTTTTATATATTCTGGGTCTGTGACAGGAGCAGCAAAGCAGAGGGACTCATTATGAAAGCACCAAAGCCCTCAGCAGCACTCAGAGTGTCTTGAAACTTCTCTGGAAATTTCAAGAGTAGCTCTTAAATCCCGTCATTTGACAGTTTTTTTCTTCTTCTTATTTTCTTCATTTCAGAGCCAGGACAATTCAGTGAGCAATTAAGACAGTAATAACATTTTTAACTGACTTTGGCAGACTGGTGACATGAAAAAGACATTCAAAAACTAATTTCACTGAATCACTCTTTGTCGTGTTCAGTGTTCACTGGAGTCTTAAAAGTAATTTAAGACTTACATTATTGTATATCCACAACATCACGATATGATCCTACTGTGAGATGGTTTTGAGTAACATTTCTGTCCCATTTCTGTTCAACCCATCAAGGGACTTTTTTTTTTTTTTTGCGACTCCCTGCAGGGATCAGCTGGTACTCAGCCCCGTGCAGGACTCTGATGCACAGAACATGTGGACCGGACAAACGTGGTCGCACAGCTGCACCACCTGGGAGGTCTGGAGCAGGTCAGCTTAAAGTTTTTAATTCGGTTTTATTTAGTTTTGGATTTTAGATTTCTATTTCAGTTTACAGAGTTAGTTTACAGTTTTAGCTTTGTTTTTATTTTTATTTCAGTTTTATTTATTTATTGTGTTTTATTTCCCTTAGAGTTAATATAGTTTGTTCTACTTTAGTTCTCACAGTATTGTTCTTGAACTGAAAAAAATCAAAATGTGCATATATAAAGAGGAGGCTGTAAATAAAACATGCAATTTTAAGTTTGTGGGATTCTTGAAAATGTTTGTCTATAGTTTTAACCAAAGATAATCACAAACTTTCTCTCATTAGTAGCAACGACACTTACACACGTTGGCATGTCATGATGAAGCGTCAGTGAGGTACACTCAGTACGTTTTAATTTTCTTTTTTTTTTGGCAAACATCTACTTCAGTCTTTATTTCAGTTAACAAAAATGTTTTTTCTCCAATACTTCTCAAAGATCAAGTCCAGAGCTGGTTCTCGTTCTGCTGTCAGTGCATGTGTTTGGCTCCTCACCTGTACTGCTCCAGCAGCTGCACGGCCTGGTGCTCCTGAGGATGCCTCCTCATGTGGCTCTTTAAGCTGTTCATATTGGTGGTGGCAAAATCGCAGCTGCAGCACCTGGCAGACGGAGCGCGGAGAGGAGAGAGGAGAGAGGGGAGAGGAGACGGAGTTAGAGCGGGGAGCTTAACAAGCTGCCTTTTGGGGGTCAGTCTGCTGCTCCTGTTGCCGCGTAGCCTGAAGGGAAATAACGGATTTACAACAAAAGACATCAAATTGCTACTATACGGAAATGAACACATTTCTATGTTTTCTACTTTCCTGCACTCTGGATGTTGCAGCTGGAAGATGAAGGGGCCTTGTTAGTTGCCTGCAGGGCATTGAGGCAAAAAAAAAAAAGGACTGTAGAGGAGGGTTATGCTCAACTCGCGGCCATTAGCACTGTATTAAAGTGCAGAGCGCAAACCGAGAGTTGCTCTTCATAATGTTGTGGTTTACTAAGCTTTGTTTATCAGGCAGTCTGGGCTGACAAAATGTAAAGTGCTGGAATTTATCAGAGAAACGCCTCCAAGCAGAGACTCACACCACACTTCGACTGTTATGGTGGTAAACAGTAATGAAGCATCGTTTGAATTTGTTTTATTAAGACCAATAAAGATCGATTTATGCACTACCTTAGACAAGAAAAAGTGATAAAACAACAAACAAAAAAAAGATCCACTCCATTTTCCTTTGTTTTGCTAAGTTTAACATCTCACAAATCCTCTCCATCAAATCATTCTCCTCTGTTTGATCCTTAAATTTAAATTTAATAGCATGATATGGGTTTCCCCCCCTCCTCCTCAATGATCTGTGTAATGTATGATGTTTTTGCCTCTGTGATATTGGTTATTGAATCAATACTGCGACACTTGGTTCAATCCTAAATTTCAGTTTTGTGACGGCAGCGGCCCGGGGAAAATCTGGAGCACAAGAGAACAAATTACTGATGTAATAAAACAAATAAGTTCCTATGAATTCATCCTGCTGCTCTGGGTGGTGTCGGCGTTATTGGAGGTGACGGATGGCTCAGCAGATGAAGCGGCTTTGTTCACACTGAGGCAAACTCATGACCTGTGCAGTGAAATCTTATCTTATGTAGAGTTTATCAGACCATCTCAGTTTTGGGTCCATTCACTCATAGAACCAAGACAAATCAAAAGAAGAGCCCTTTAGATCTTTTCTGGACCACCATCCTTCTGTTTCTGTTTGAATCCAACTTTTAAAATCATGAGGGTGGGAATGGGTGACTAATATTTGAACATCGTTAGAGATAAAAAGTTTGCCCTAAATGTCATTTCATACATTCAGAACCTCAGCTTGATGTTGATTGGTGTGTTTCATACTACACTTTATGCACTTTTGTTGATACAAAGAAAAATAATTGATTTAAGCTTCATTCTGACTCAATTGCTGGCTCTTTGGTATCAACATTTAGCATCTTACCTAGGATTAGCCAAAGTTAACTTATCAAACTTTGTGTACATGCATGTCACACCATTTCCTTCTCTTTTACTACGTCCTGAGTCACAAGTGGAAGACTCCTCTGAAATCCTACTTCAATTTTAAAAGCTCTATAGTGATTTGCCAAGGTCCTTTGAATGTCAATGGATGTCATCTGTTAAAAATACCATCTGTCATCATCTTAACAGAGTCGTCTGCTGAGCGTCTTCAGAGCGCAAAGTGCCAGAATGTCAGTGTCATTATTCTTGTCGAGAGAGAGAGAGAGAGTTGCACAGAGCGAAAGCTGTTCGACCGATTTCGACCGACTGCCACAACCAGCGACCGCTAATTAGCAAATGAACGCTTGACTGTTTTGCTCTGCCAAAGTAACTCTACCGGGAGCAGGAAGATATCCAAAAGCCGAACTCCCGATCCCCCTTCTGCATCAGCTATTTAAATATGACCCAGACGATTTGTTTTCTCCAAGTAAGTAACTGAAGATACCGTCTGACTCTTCTGACACTAGAAACTCCCATGAGGACCAAGAGAGTTCGAATTTAAAACTAGTACCTTGGTTTTCATTTTTTTCCTCAAAGTCAGTCAAACCCCAATCAAAAGTTGGGAAATAATTCAATTCGGGTCACCTGGCAGGTAACTTCAGAAAGTAATATTTGGATCCCTGATTATAGAGTTCCTTGTACATGTGGACGACGTTTCTCAGTCATCCAGGTCATGGCAGTACTGAAGACGTTTCGCAAAACTTTGTCGAGATTACTCAGAAAGTCCAATTGCCTTTGTCTCACAGCTACGAGATAAAGCTTTTGATCTTTGTTTTGTCCCTGGAGAACACCGCGCAGCCTCTAAGACAATCAAACCGGAGCGAAGCAAAGAGCTCTGTGTCAAACTGTCTCACAGTCGGAGAATGTCCCGCTGCTTCACGCAAAGAGGCAGCATTTACATTCCTGCTTCATTTCCTTTGATACCTTGCTTGCTTGCTTCATTTCCTTTGATTGCCTAGCATGAGTGGAAACTTGATGCTATTCCAATATCGTGCCACAGAAGAAGACAATGACCACAAAGGCAAAAAATCCACTGTGTAGGTAAGTGAGCAAGTTTAAAATGAAAATTAAATCTATTAGTCTCTTTATTGAAAGTTTCCCACAGGCCTGATAAGGGATGGGTACCGAATTTCGAGACATTACAGGTACCAACCGAATCTTGCTGGAGCCGAATGCTAACAAAAGCCTTTGATTTTGATTTGATTTTTGATTTTTACAGATACTAATACTGTCTGTTCTGTGTTCATACCGGGCTAAAATATTGTATCGGCATCAGGGATTTTACCCAAGACTAAAATCCGATACTGAAAGCCTTAGGTAACATAAAAAAAACGAAACTGTTTTTCTTCACTTTTGGCACAAAGAAGCTGCCAAAAATAATGTTCTGAACTCCACTGTTCAGTGGAAGTAGTTTATCAGACTGGAACTCGTTAACAGCCAATTCTTACGGTTAATACCATTAGAAGAGGTAACAGTTCAAGTGTCAAATTGAATAAAATGACAGCTGAGGCAAAAATCATTGCAAGTCTGGATGTTTCCAGCTAAAAAAAAAAAAAAAGTCTGATCCACCACTTTTCCTCTGCAACATATAATAATTGTGGACACCAGAGCGATGGCTGCAACCCGGGACAAAACATTGCACCATTGTTGTCTCTGTCAGCTGACTGGGGCTTTTTCCTGCAAACTAAATACTTAACCACGCCGTAAACAAAAATATTACCATGTCCATTTATGGGCAAAGGCTGTTATGTACAGAGTCATTTCTTAAATTTCAAAATGCTGATGCACTCCACCGAGCCATTTGTATTGTCTTTTCCATTCCTCAGCTGACCGACAAAATGAGTGGAACCAGAGAGAAACAGTGATTTCGAAACCGCTGAGCTACAAATAAAACACCAAAGTATTTCCCAAACTGTGGTGATGATGGTCCAGTTTCACAGATACTGCAGATACACAATATTTTTAACTGCGAGGGATAACTGAGGCCATAAAGTATGTATATGCCTTGCAGCTGTTTGTTGGTTGGCTTGGACCTTGGGTGCAAATAAATTGGATTTTACCTTGAAAACAAGCCAGCAACCTCTTACTGAAACAAAGGGGCCTCATAACAACTTTCAAACCTACTAAAAATGAAGTCTCCAGAGTATGCATGTTCATATGTGCCATAATGCAACAGAAAATGAGTGTCAACGGCGCCTAGACCAATCTTAAATATGGATTTTGCCAAGATTAAATGAGGTACAATTTTTGTTCAATTTAGAGAGCAGAGAGAGGCCTTTAATATGCCCACTGGCCTGAAAATGACTGTAAATGTATCTGAAATAGATTCACGCTGGTCGTTTTAATTTTTAATTTGTTTATTAGGCTGCATTTTTTAAATTGTCCGGCTCTTTTCTCCCAAATATTCATCGCATGTGTCTCCTCTCCTCGGGGCATGATGAAAAAATAAGAACTTTACATTTGCATTCATTTTCTCCATGGAATTAATCACGTTGACTCCTGAGTAACATAAAACCTCACCTGCTGAGAAAAGATTTGATAAACCCTGCAACACTACCACTGTATCCCAAATTTTTCCATCTAGTAGGCTACTAGCATTAGTGTGTAAAAACCAGCTACTGTGCAGGCTTGTATCACATCATTTGCAAACACAAAGGATGCAAAGTAAATTTTACTTGTATGAGCTCAGATAGAAACCCGGCTTTATCCAACTCTTCAACTTCAGCAAGTCGTGTTGCAGTTTTTGGCACTTTTCTGAAAATGTAACTTCGAGTTAAGAAACATGAATACATAAAAGCTTCCGTCTAGACTGCGGTTTGCCCTCGGTTCATTTTGTTATGCTAGGATTTCCAAAACAAAAGGACTCACGGCCACACTTGCCAATGTGCTCTGGCATGTGGCCTTCATCAGGATTAACCCTGGAATAACCTGGATGAAGGCCACATTCTGAAATGGGTTGGTTTTAATAAGTAAGTTTCTTATTCCTCTTGGTTCTACAAGTGTGATTTTTGTTGACCTTTTTTCTTTCAAGTATTCTTAACTATTTCATTCACCTTGGTTTTATTTTGGGTGAACCTGTGCCAGATTATTATATACAAATGCCAAAATTTCAGGCCTGAGGAACTAGTGGCTCTTTGTATTTTGGGATGTTATAAGGTGCCGCATGGTATTGTTGTATCCTAGCTAAGGAAAAAAACTAAAGCTGGAAATACACAGTCCAAATAAATCACTCAAAACATTCCTAGTGTGAACATGCCCTTATCTTGTTCACAAATTTTATCCAATAATCCCTCACATCGCCATTAGCTTCATCTCATTGGCTGACGGGACGGATGACATGTTTGACCTGAAATAGCCTCCTCACCAGTTAGAAACCACCTGACCTTTTCTGGTCCAGAGAGACAGCCTGGTGTGTGTGTGTGAGTGTGTGAGTGTGTATTTATATATGTGTTCATGTGTGTGACCTCAGAGCGCAGGAGATGGCCTGCTGTTAAAAAAAGATGACGCCAACACCAGTGTGTGTTTACAGCACACAGCAGCTCCGTGTTCACACACAGCCCATGTGTTAATACAGAGCCTGGGAGCAAACACAGTGCAGTCGCTGTGTGAGAAACACAACAGCTCCCGGGCCGACTGAGCTCTCATCATGAGCTCACTGGGCTGAACTGGGCTTTACCTGGCACCTACTGCCACCTAGAGGCTATTTATAATATAACATGTGCAGCTCAAGTGTAATGTATTTTACATCCACAAGGAAATTAATAAAAGAGGCTGTGTGTGTGTGTGGAGGGGGGAGGGGGGTGTATATAGTGTCGATCAATAGCAAACTAATTAGGGATGTACCAATAGAAATTACAGTACTGGATGTGGGGATACCTGTATTAAAAAAAGAAAGAAAGAAAGAACGAAAGAAAGAATCTGATGCCAAACGCCTGCATAGCATGTCAGACATCAAATCAGCGCAACTGTGATTCTCTGGCTATTTCCACACACAGAATGATGGTATATCTTTACAATGGAGAAGAAACTTATTATTATTTGACCCATTTGGCTCGGTTCTGTCACTAAACTGAGACGGGACTCTTTTGTTGACACAGGGCATCTGTACTGTCAGTCTGCAGAATGACAGAGACACTCTATTGTCATCACCCCCCAAAAATGGATCGTGCGTCATATATCTGAGATTGACTCAGACGTACTTGAGCAGTAACAATACAGCACGGCTGCAATAATGAAGAAAATTTGCATCTGAACCAGAACTGACATTTTGGGTCTGATCTCGACATCTCAATTGTTGTTCGTTGTAGAAAAATGACAAAGTCTTTAAAAAAAGCCTTTTGGTTTGATGGAAAAGGGGCAAAGACAATCAGAGGGATGTCAGTTTAGTTTTTCATGAGTTTTTTTTTTTTTTACAAGGCATTTTATAGGAGGAAAAAGGCTGGAATTTTACTGACACAGACATATGTAATCTGTAAAAAACAATGCCATGGAGAATCTGGATGGGACTGCAAGCATGCGTGGTAAATGATTACAGCACCCAACCACCTCCTGTAAAACTAACAGAGACCAATAAAATCCATAATGTTCAGTAAAAGTAATTTACATTTAAGACATTGTAACATGATTAAGAAAGGTAATATAATACCAAATTCACCACTGGAGGACTGCAGGACTGGACTGATTTCTCTCATTAAAACCAGCCGGGCAAGAAACCTCGACATTTTCCAACACCTTTAAATCTAAAAATAGAGTGCTCACTACCTTTTAAGGTCTTGAGTTAAATTCAGGGGATTTTAAGACTTCTTCAGGACCAGCAGGATAATCTGGACTGGCCAATGCTTGGTGTGCAGTTTGAAAGGTTTTTGGCAAACTCACCGGTAAGGCTTGTCGGAGTTGTGGATCCGACGGTGATTCCTCACCCCGACGTAGGTAGAACTGGTGTAGTCACACACGTCACACTTATACACCTTCTGCTCGCTGCACACTGGGGACAAATGAAGCAGATGGATAAATTTCTGGAAAACCATCATGGACAAAAGCAGAAACGCGGTTCTTCCTTGCATTGAAAAGAGGACGTTCCCGAAATGCCAGGTTTTAACCCGACAACAGGTGATTCCTGATCGAGGCGAACCGATATGGGCAAAGTTTCACTCATGAAAACGTCCCGTGTTTCTTACCTTCGTCTGGAAGCCGCTCGGCTTCATCTGCCATGGCCGCTGTTTCGGTGACCGGGGTGAGGGCTGCCACGGCGTTGTTGAAGCTGTGATGCTCTCGTTCATGATTTCTCAGCTGACTCTAGGGATGAGAAAGAAAAAAGGAGCAAAATAATAAATTATTTCCATATAAACACATATCATAGATTTTAAACATATACAGAAATCATAATATACTCAGTGGATATTCAAAACTGACTGCTCTACTTTTTATTGTCTTGAGGCCTGATAAAGGAGCTCATTGAATCAAACTTTCTTCCTCGTTCATTTGCATACAGTAAACAACAGAATCAAGGTTAAGACTAAAAGCTCTTCATTTCTGACAAGGCTTTAAAACATATAACGGAAACACCTTCGTTGAGTAATTGCGCACACCCTTCAAAAGTCTGATTTAATGAGCTTTCGTTTCAGGCCTCAAGGCAATAATCACTAGAAAATCTGAAACAGTGAGTAAACCTGACATCCACTGTACATAAATGGGGAGTTACTGAATAAATGAGGAACTTTCTGTCTTCCATTAAAATTCCATAATGCTGTTCTGTAATAAATTTTGGATGTGTGAGCCAATTTGAACCTTCTTTCTTTGCAGTGTGTCTTGGAGCTCAGTAAAAATCCAAACTGCTAACATTTATTGGGGTGGTGATTGACAGGCAGGGAGCTTTGTTGATGCGCCATACAGATATCATAGCACTGGGCCAGCCTTCACCCTTCCCAATTAGAAACTTTCTTAGCCCAACTCCCAAGTCTACTGGATAATATTAGGAACTTAATGATCTCTGCTGCAGATCAGCTCTGGAGTCTCATGATAGCAGTGGAATCAATAGTTCTCTCCTCTGCCTGCATCATCAAAATCAAGGCAAGTTTAGGCTGCAGCAATGCACCAAGCTCTTCCAGCTTGCATCTTTCCCTGTCAAGGTCTATCACTTCATGCAGACAGAGTAAGTCATCTCTTTTGGCCAAAACTCATCTTCATGGAAAATATTTTGGGCCGCTGAGAAACAAAAACACGTAATCGGTTTTCATCTGCATGAGAAAGAGGTGGCGGCTGGGAGAGGAGAGGGCTGGTGAATATTACATCAGTGTCATGGGACGTTGAGATTGTCCTCATTTCTGCCTCTACATTTAGGCTTAATCTCTAATCATATGGTTTAGCATAGACTGCACTATTATGAGCAACATCTTGAACATGATTTAGACTTTTGGACTGGGCCTAAGAAAAACTGAATTTGACTGGTGTTTGTGAAAAGTCCAAATCGGTGACAAATGGTAGAGACCTTCCACTATTATTACTCTAACTATAAATGGAGGAATCTTTGCCGGTCTGCATGTCTGTCCTTCGGTTTTCTCAACAACCGTTCATCCGAACGACTTCACATTTGGCCGGTGTGTTGCTGAGGCCCAGAGGAAGTGCAGTGTCAAATGTGAAGCTGTTTGGATGAGCCATTCTGGAGAAAGCTGCAAAAATCAATTTTCTAATTGTTAGTTATCGTCGTTATTGAGTCCGAGTTTTGCAGTTCACCTTCAAAAAAGGCAGCGGTTCAATGCATTTTGTGATTTACCTTTATGAGACAAATCGGAAGTAAAAATGACACTGACAAACACACACTGGGCAACACACACTGCAGCCCAACGCACCTTGTAGTGGAAGGCATCTGGGCACTGCTTGCACTGGTACATTCTGGTCTTGCAGTGGTGGATCATGTGGCTCTCCAGGTCCTTACTGTCCGAGGCGATGTGCTCACAGATAGGACACTGGTACGGCTGCCTCTGCCTATGCACCCGCAAATGCTGCTTGATATAACCCTTGTTGCCACTGCTGTAGCGACACAGGCGGCAACGGTAAGGCCTCTCACTACCAGGGATGTAGTCCACCAGACCGCCATCGGGGGAGGCGACCACCCCGTCCATCCCTGCAATGCTGCACATGTAACCCCCGGTTCCGTTCTCCGTTACCACTCCCGTGACGGCTCCGTTTTGGAACTGCGCGTTATCCTGAAGCTCCTTCAAGATGTCTTCATCCGAGGCGTTCTGGTCGGAGCGCTCTCGGAGTCTTTCGATGACAGTGAGCAAAGACAAGCTGATGCCGGCTTTCGTGGCAGGACCCTCCTCGTCTACCTCGCCCAGGCCCAGCGACACCAATCCCTCATCTTTGTCCTCGCCATGGAGCTCCAAGTCCACCAATTCTGCTGCTGTCCCGACGTCAGAGACCCTCCCTGCTGAAGACGTCGCTTCCAAGAGTCTCTGGCCTGTGTCTGGGCACTGCACCGGGGCTGTGACGGTCTTGGGACCTGCCTTGGTGCTGGAAGTGGGGAGTTCAGGGGTCCTCATGGGCATGGTTA
Organism: Holocentrus rufus; assembly: GCA_900302615.1. Classification (NCBI taxonomy): domain Eukaryota; kingdom Metazoa; phylum Chordata; class Actinopteri; order Holocentriformes; family Holocentridae; genus Holocentrus; species Holocentrus rufus. The sequence goes on from OMLF01018259.1 coordinate 23,887, forward strand.
CCAGGGCTTCGGCAGCCAGGGAGTGGAGCCGGAGGGACTCGGAGTGGGTCCTCCTGCGGCCAACTGGGGGAACGTTTTCATCCCGAGGGGAGTCACTACTTTTAGGACCGGAGGGTTTAATATCAGCTCCTGCAGGCTGTCTGTCACCACTGCTGCCTGCACTCCAACCAATGACCACCTCATCCTTCTCCTCTTTGTTTGAGTTGCCGGCCTGTTCTTGGTGAGCTGGCTCCATGTGACGGATCTCTTCCTCCTCGGCTTGCAATAAGCTCTTGTCCCCAGCCATGTCTGGGCTGAGAAGAAGCGGATTAGTCGCCATGACTGAATCCTCTGCAGAGGGCAGGCGCTCTACAATCACGTTGATGTGGCCGGCGCTGTTTGGACTGCTGTTGATAATCTTTTGAGCTGATGACAGTAAGCTGTCCGTCACAGAAGAGCTACCATGGTGACTGTCAATCTCCACCTCGCTTTCTGCCTCTGTGGTCACCTGCACCTCCACCACTGGCTCTTCAGTGGCCAGATCTTTAATGGGGTATATGGTCTCCTCCTCTTCCTCTGCTGCTATTGGGCTTTCATTATGATTTGCAGCTGGATGATTCATAAGATCCCTCTTGCTCTCGACAGCCAGAGGTGCACAGAGCTGGAGCTTGAATGCAGTGGGGATCTTGTGCAAGCTTTTGTCTTGGAGAACTGGTGAAAGAACGACAATTTCCTCTCTGGTTGCAGCACTGTTAGCAGAGAGACCGACTGGAGCCTGGGCTTCTCTTTTAGCGGGAGCCCCATCTTCATCCTCAAAGATGGGGTAGGAGCAGTCGACCAGGCCGGCGTGCTTCCAGGCATGGGTCTTGAGCATCCGCTGCTGGCTGCACACATAGCTGCAGATCAGGCAGCGGTACAATCCATACTCCTCGTAGCTATACCATTTCTTCTTCTGTGGAAGCTCCTCGACGCCATCCACAGAGTTTTTGCTAACCTCGACTCCTGCAACGCCACCACCTGCAACCCTCTCCCCGTCCCCCTTTCTTAACACGTCTTCCTTCACCTCTCCGTGAGGATGAAGATTCGCTGGGCCGGGATTCTTCGTCAGGTTGCCTCCGTCGTCGAAGTGAAGCCTGACATGCGCCTCCAGCTCGCCCTGGTCGCGGGAGGTGAAGCGACACTCAGAGCACATGAGGATGAGATCGCTATGCTGCTCATCGTGCTGCTTCAGGTGCTCCTTCAGCAGAGCCAGCGTTGGGGAGAGGTAGCGACACAGGCTGCACTGATAGCACGTCACCGTCCGCTTGTGGTTGCTGATGTTGAAGTTGCTGGTTACCTCTGTTATCGATGTGGTGACGTTGTTATTGCTGTCACCCAGTGCAGAGGGAGGGGGAGCGTTGTCAGCAGTGCCGCTATCCAACCTCAACCCTTCTCCCTTCTCCTCTTCTTTACAGTTCCTCCTGGTTTTCTTGCAAGGCGAGCCTCCCCTGCTCCCCTTCGCCGACCCTGCTCCTCCTCCAGAAGAAGAAGTCTGTTGGACAGGTCTTTTCTGTCCGGCCATGGTGCAGCGGCGCTGGGGCCGCTTCTCCACAATCTTGCTGAGCTTCTCAATGACCTGGATGAGGGAGTCAGCAGCCTGTTTCTGCTGCAGCCTCTGAGAGGCGTCCTCCTCAACAGCCTGCCGGGTTTGAGTTTGACAGTGGGAGCTCAGGGCCGGAGGAGGTGAGGAGGTGGAGGAGGCAGAGGAATGTGCGATGAGTACAGCCACATCGCTGATCTCCTCCATGACCTGACAGAAGACACATTAAAACGATGGTATTAACACTGAAGGTAAACAAGGGTTGAACATATGTTTTGTTTCGTTTATAAGACCAACAGGGATTTTGTTCAATTACAAGTATTCAGTGTTTCTCCCAGAATGGCATTCTTGACAGTCCCTAAAAACTAGGCCTATTTAATTCATTCTGTGATGTTTAAGCTCTACACTGACATGCACACTAATGAAATTCTTTGTGTTGTGTGTTTGCTGCTTTGGAATGCAGGTTTCACTACAGGTTTTACAGGCCTACACTGCTGAAGTAAAATTCTTCTATACCACACTGGCTGGGAAGAAAACTGTGTTAATATTTTCAACTAAATGACTCATATTTAGGACCACGTTTCTCAAAACAATTCTGAAGGTCCACTTCTCTAGCAAGTTCAGGGTTGAGTCCTTCTCTTGAACACCTGATCCAATTAAGGATTTGTGGAAAAATGTAGCCTGTAATTACATCAAATGGGCTGGTGCAAAAACTTGCAGCAACGGTGAGCCTTGAGGACTGAGCTGATAACCACTGAGCACGGCTACATCTCCAACGAGCTGCTGATTTTAACCACCGGAAGACAAACTGAACCAGTTTTAGTGAATTAAATATGTTAAATATTGTTCATATGTTGACAATATGATGGGCACTGTACATAGTCCTAAATACCGATTTACGGCTCAAAAAAAAGTTTCCAATACAGAGTTACTCTTTAAATTGAAATCTACCCACCTTGGCAGATAAATCAGACACTATGCACAAGGCCAATGACATAACAAAGTGTAATTTTACTGCTTATGTAAGTGAACTGACTGGTGGTTTGATTCAGGCTGCAGACCCAAACATGCAGCCTCTCATTGGCTGTTATAGGCCTAGTGCTGCAAATACAGTAGCTGCAACCACACATTCCTGACAAACTGGTCCATCAAATTCTGGCTTTCTGCTGAAACGTGAGACAGGTTGAAGAAAAAGACAGGTTTGGCCTCAAGGAGGCAAATGTTTTGCTGCATGGGATGATAATATTTACCAAGCATGTAGACAGGGTTTGGCTGTTTAGACGGAAAGAAACTGGAGCAAAAAGACTGTCGTGATCAGCAAGATAACTGAACAAATACTGATCAACCTGCACTCGTCAATAGCCACCATGTGCATTTGTTTACAAACAAAGCTTGACTGAAAATGGGATAAAAGCCACAGCTTATCATGTGGTTGAATTCCTTTAATCTTTGCAAATCCCACTTTCCCCTTTCTTCACTTTCAGACCGCAGATCAACTTCCCCATTTCCCTACTTCTGCTTCTGCCAGCAAAATAGCCACTGTCTGAATGTCTCACAAGTAACCTGGAAAGCAGATCCTACATGCAAGAGCAATTATTAACTGGCTTAGGCCGGATTCTTGCATTACAGAATTCAATAGTGACCTTTATCTTTAATTGAAAAAAATACTAAATTTTAAAACAGTGGACTTTTGATGTTGTTTTGATGGTGCATTGCCTCCACAGGGAAGGTCTTTTCCAAACAAAACAAACCACACAAAAACCAAGATATGCATCATAAGTTTTTCAGTTGCTGGGGTAGAAACAAGGTAGATATTGAGCTTCTGACCTAAATCTGATATGAACACGTCTTATGATTTCCAGGATGATTTTGGCTTTGCCGCTCTGCAGACACACTGATACTCACACACAGACAGACATCTGACAGTCTTATGTCAGAGTCTAAAAATATTTCATCCACTTGCACTCTCAGGCAGACAGAAGTTAGGAGCAGCCTCCCCTCTCAGACTCAAACACT
>OMLF01018289.1:2637-20954 GCA_900302615.1 Holocentrus rufus
TGCACGCTCGCTCACACACACACACACACACACACACACACACACACACACAGAAATGAGGGATTATGGGAGCATTATGAGTGGTTATGGCTCATTGCTGTGTGTGTGGATTGAGCAGTCTCTACTGGCCAAAAGTAAGAACTGCAGTCTATTTGACACTACTTAAAATGAATCAGGGATTACTGTAAACAACAACTGATAAATCGGGGGGGAGAAAGAAAGAAAGAAAGTGGCGGTCCCACCTGCTCCTTGCTTTAAGAGGTCAGCTGCTGTGCTGGTGTTGGTGGCACTCTGCATCTCCTGAAGCTCTCCAACCAGATCTGAAACATTATGATTTGTAGTTGTAGAGCAAATGGTTACTACCATGTGTTATATAAATTACACACAAAAAGGTTTTCTGACAACAGTGTACATACTGTATATGCATGTATACAATATATTTGGAACTTCTTGTTGGGAAAAATGATAACCCGGAAATCATTCTGTATCTCTAAATTATGGAGGCTCTAGTCTATAAAATGATAATTTTTAAGTGCCATTTTTAATTATTGTCATTTTATTTATGTAAGACTTAATCATCATTTGAGAATGTATTTTCATTTCCTGTTACCAATTGTTTTCTTGTTCTTTGAGAATATTCTAGGTATTACTTATTTTAAAGATTTCATTTTGGAGTAAAAGTTATCATGTTCAACTGTGATTAAACTGTTGTTACCTTTTTCTGGGATGCGAAGGGCACATGGTAAAGAGATAGGAGTGATTGAATGCTGGTAGACCAAGGCTGATAAACTCCCTGAAAGAAAGTGGGAAGAAAACAAGAGGCGAGAAAGATTATGATGTGAGCTGGCAAGAAAGATGAAAAGGAGACTGGGGAAGAAGTGAATTTAAGAAACAATATTCAGTTGGTTGACAGTTGAAGAAGTACTTGAGAAGTGGTGACTATCAGTGTCACAGACAGAAATAAATATATGAAACATATCACTGCAGTTGTGTCTGGCACATAACTGACCGAAGTAAGACTCGTTCTGACAGCCCTTGATCTTCACTCCCCGTGGCCCCGTCTCTATGAGGAAGTGTCTCACCAGCTGTTCCAGAGGATCCCCTGGGAGAGAGGAGAGGCAGTGGGAGGAGGAAGGGGTGGGGGGTGGAGATGGAGGAAGGCAAGGATGAAAAATACTTCATACTGTCACTCTGCAAAACATTTTCTACATTGGAGTCTAGGACAAGAGTACAAAAGAATATACGATTCTGATTGCTGTAGCCCTATCAAAACATCAGCGTCTTCTTCAATTAAGAACTCCTGTAATTTTTGTTTTTCATTTCACGCATGGGCAGGATGCATCAGAAATACACGACAAAGTGATAAACTCAAGCCATTACCTTTAATCTCTCTTTCAGCAAAGGACAAAGATGTGTTAGCATGAGTAAATAAATAGCTAGTAAATAAATAGCTTTCATTATCGGTAATGAAACCAGTTCCTCGGATTTGACACTGATACCAAAACTCTTCTCAATACAAATGTTAAATAAAAGCTTACATTGTAATGCAATAACCTATTTTTTGGCATGACATATAATTTTTGCCATTGCATTTGCTATGACTCAGCTAAAAGAAATAACATTCAAACTTGAGTGTGAAATATCTCTGTATTTATTTTTCTCCAAATAAATAAAAAGTCACACCTTGGTTCAATCATAACTATCATATTCGGGACCTCATTGGACCTTAATAACTATTAAAATTATGCAAATGCATACACATTTAAATGCATGCACAAAATAACGGAGCTAGGCCTGGTGATGTACATGTAAAACTAACCTAAGTCCAGAACTTTGGCAGCAAATATTTAAACATATTTCACTATAGGGATTTAAAAACAAAAAAACACCAACCACTGGTAGCCAGGCCAAAGAGTAATACACAGTCTTGTGTTTTTCACAATAAAATTACAATGAATACCTTTGCTGCCAGTGATGTTGGCATTAGGAGGAGGCGTGGCCACCTTGAGGGCCAAGCCATATGCCCCCTGGAAGGAGTTACTGTCTCTGATGAGGAAAGCTCCTGGTTCCTTATCCTTCAACACTGCAATTGCTGCAGCAGAGGAGGAAACACATTAGAATAAAAATGCTAAAGGATTAAAAGACAGATGCAAAGCCCCCCTTGTCATATAAAAATAAAACACAACTTTACTAGCAACATTTCCCATTATCATCTTGAATTTCACCTCACCTTGGTCTCTGGAGATGCCTGGTTTGTACCAGTACTTGGAGCTGTCCTGGACAAACTTAGCATTGACCCTAGTGTCTGTCTCCTGCGAACAGCTGGACTGCGTGGACCCTCGTCTGACCTGAGGGGGCAGCTCTCCAACAGAGAGGGAGAAAGTTACATGGTGCGGGCTAGTGGAGGGAGGAGGACCTGAGGAGGCCCGGAGAAGAGAGTTGTGTCCATTCAGAGAACCTGGAGTCGATGAAAGACGTTTTTTCTCCGGGAGTGGCGGCTGAATGGCCGGGATGGTGACGGCGGTGTACCCGGTGTATGGGACATGGGGTACATTCAGTAACGGGTAGTAATAGGAAGCCAAGGGGAAGGTTGGTGTGTGATATCCATCGGGGACGGGTGATGGTGGTTTGGTGTCGGTGAGGCTGTCTCTGTCAGGGGTCAGCCTCTGTCCTGCTGGGTCTGCAGTCAGCGAGGAGGGCTGAGGAGAGGACCGCAGCTCTGGGGAGCCAATAGGAGAATTTGGTAAAGACGGTAAGGAGCTGAGACTGGGGGAGGGGTTCAGGGATACACCTCTGCTGTTGTCTGACTGGGCATCACCAGGAAGGGCAGAGCCGTTGAGCTGCACTTGAACCGGGGTGACCGGCTGGATGGAGCTGGGGATGATGACGGCGGTCTGGGTTGAGGTCTCTGATTGGTTAGATCCCTCTGCACTTCCTGTGTCCTCTCTGTTCTTGGCAGCGGACGGCTGACTCACTGTTTGCGTTGAGTCTCTGGACGAGTTAGAGCTTTGGGTGTGTCTCATAGTTTCTGTTGATGCTTGTGTGATGGTGTTGTTGCTATTTGTATTGGATTCCAGGGACACAGAAACTGAGCCTCCTTGGCCTGAATCCTGCGTTCCCTTGTGAGTAATTTGAGGACTGATCTCAGTACGATTCTCTGTTACACTGAGGGAGAGACAGATTATGATAAATGGGGATGTAGACTACATATGCCTGGAAAATGTTTTTTTTTGGTGTTATTTTCAGCATTGTAAAAGGAACAGTTCACCCTAGATAGTTTCCCATTTACCCCTGGTGCAACCCTAGACAGTTTGCTGGTGCTCTGCAGCAGGAAATAGTTCCCAGAAAACCTTTTGACCACTGAAGGTTGTGGATTATGCCAGGTGTCCATGTCATTGTTTGTGCAAAGAGCTGTTGAGTTTTTTACATGCATATTTGTGAACGTTTGAGCTCCACAAAACAAAACTCATCCAGCACCATTGCACTGGGGTGCAAGGTAGCCAAGGCAGACTAGAGACTAGAGACCAAATTACACAGAAACTGCCTGGATGGATAAATTGTACCAGGGCTAAGTGGGAAAATATCTGTTTTTGTATTTTGGACGAGTTGTTCTTTTAACATTTCACTACCACCAAACACAGAAATGCACACATATATTTTGCATTTTGATGGGTACCCACCTTTGTTCAGTCTGTGTGGGGCTGCTGCCACTAATAACTGTGTAGTCAGGATCCAAGTCCAGTTCAGAGGACTGGCCATTAGCATCTGATTTACACTCTGAACCCTGGGATATGCGGTCCTCCACACCAGCCTTGGCATTTTCCTCTGCAAGAAGTGAGGGTCAGAATTACGAGAGGAAAGGATGGCAAAGGAATTAGAGAAAAAAACTTGAGTTGCTTTTTCTTTTCATCAAAGCACATGCTATTTTAACGTCCAAGACAAACACACTTGACGCATCCCACTGTCTCCTTTCTCACTCACCTGTGTGCCGCTCAGCTTGCTGCTGGTCTCTGGGTCCAGAGGGGTTCTCAGGCAGACGGCCTCTCCCGGGAGAAGTTCCCTGGTTGGGGCTAGTAGGGGGCAAAGGAGAGGCGGATCCAGACTGGTACCCTGAGGCATAACCCCGGCTCTCATGGCTCTCAGCTGGGGAGGACTGATAAGGGGAGCAGGGGCAAGAGTGGCGGGGTGCTGGGGGCGTGTGGTACCCACTGCTGGCTCCATCCCGCACATCCATTAGAGGTTGGGGGCTGAGGTACCCCTGGTGAGTTCCAAGGGAAAAACCAGGCTGCTCTGGGTTTTGACCCTGCTCTAAAGGCGAGTGGCAGACACGATACGTCGGCATGGCTGATTTACACTGCCAGAATTCCGCCTCTCGCGCCACCTCCCAGGGATTTTCAGCTTCCCACAGCGGGGGCCCCTCTCTCGTTCGCGGCATCCCTGCGTCTCGGGCCCAGTGCGGGCCTTCCGACTGGTCCGGGTGCAGCGGGTGGAACGTTCTGACCGAAGCTGATTGATGCTCCCGCCTGCTGGTGCAATCCCGGCAGGGGCAGCTGGAGGACGGCGCCGGCGGGCTGAAGAACATTTCCCTGTAGGGGCTTGATGGCAGCGATTGATGGGAGAGGTGAGAGGACGGGCCGTGGCTGGGATAGTGGAAGAGGTGACACTCTTCTCCGGTGCAGAGTCTACTTGAGGCTGGAAGAGTGTGGCTGTGTGGATGGGTGTGTTCCGGGGTGGAATAAGGGTAGCAGGGCCTGTGGAGACAAGGCAGGGGTGGGGGCGGGCGTTCCCATGGCAACTCCGGTAATGGATGGGCACTGTGGCGATGGCAGAGTTCCATATGAGGTGAACGAGGGGGAGGGGACACAGATTTGGATGGTAACGCCGGCAGAGTTCGACTTTTGGGGTTGTTTTTCGTGCTGTTGCAACGGCCAAGGCAATGACCATTCGAAAGGCATGGCTCTCTGTCCCATCCCGCCTCCCCACACCTTGGACCTGCTCGACCACAACACGAGCGCTCCCGTCTCAACCCCCCTGGACTTGATGGGTCCACATCATCCAAAATTGCCGTCTCCCTATCCTTTTCTTTCCCCCTTGTTTTGTCTCTCGCTCTGTCCTCTCCCTCCCCTCTCCTCAGCAGACAGTCAGTGTTTTCTCTTTCAGGGCGGGACGGGGAGGGAGACGGGTCCTCCAGAGCATCAGAGGTGGCTGAGGAGTGGCTGGAGTCAGAGCTGAGGGAGACAGGCTGGGGCTGGCTGGGAGTCTGGGGCTTCACTGTAGGGCTGCCAGGGAGACACCCGTTTGGCGATGCTGTTGAGGCGGTCGACCCTGGGCCACGACGCTTCCTCACCTGGGCGTAGAGGCTGCCGTCCAGAGGGCCCCTTGTATGAGAAATATCTGGGAGAAAAATGAGCAGAGATGGTGATGTTTGATATGTTAGATTGTCCCATCTGAGAACAATGAATAAGCAACATTCCCATTAGATTCATAGTGTGTGTGTATGTGTGTGTGTGCCATACTTTCCATGCTGTCCTGGTGGTGCAGGTTGAAGTTCTCATAGGAATCCCATCTCACCACAGGGTCTGAGGTGTTGAAGTCCACTTTGACGGAGGCGTCGTTCTTCCGATATTCTCGGCCTTGGAAAAGCAGACATTTTAGTATGAAGGTGTTGAGAAATAAAAAAAAAATTGCTTGAGATGATGCATTAAAACACAGACAGAAGATGATATTCACCTTTCATTTTCTCTGGGCCAGTGGAAAAGATAAACTCGACTGTGGCGTCAGGAGGGAACCTGTCATCTGCAGACAGTCAAGCAGAGAGAAAATGACTAAAAAACACCCACACTCATGAGGATAAATAAAACATTGTGCATCACAAGAAGTGCAAATACTTAAAGTACAAATCCCACAGAACTGAAATAAAGATTATTTTTATACTTCATATCATAAAAATTAACATACAGCATGCAGCTACAACAGAAGGAAATGCAGTGAGACAGATAATGGCTGAAATAGACAGTACATAACATAGACATGCATAAATTAGATACACATAAGAAGCATGTCACAAAGGAATCTATCATTTGAAAAGAAGAGCAAAGACAGCATTCTATTCATAGCTTGCACGTAGCAAGTCTCATTTCTTTCAGATACAGTTCCCTGCAAGAGTGTGAGTACTATTATTTATACATTGTACATCATGTGTATGCATCATCATGTAAGCACTTAGAGCACAGCTCAACTGTCATGAGACTGAAGCTTAGTGAGGCATGCGCACGCACTTCTCTTTCATGTCAACTGACATTGTCATTTGCTATTTGTTTCAAAACACACATGCACACTGTAATGGTCTGAAAATAAGAGTCTTGAATTATGTAGCCATGTAAACAATTTCAAGGAATGGTATGTAAATATAGAGCTGAGGTTTTCCTCTCAAAACAGATCCATTTTCATTTTCTGCGCCAAACATTACTTGTAGAGATTACATAATGTCCCATTGGTTTCCTCATTTGTTTACCATACCTTCAGATTTCAGTGTAGAAACACAATAAAATAGTCTAAACAATCAAACTGCAGTGATATGGCAGTTCATTTACCCTTTTTGGTTTATTTATAACAGATATAAACCACTCATCATTTTCAAATACTTCTGTAAGATGCCTTGACAGGACCAGTTGGACTGTTGAGAAACTGAAAATTGCTGCTATTTTTTGTTCCAGGCAGATACAAACACAATATTTGGTGTTTCAGGTTTCTACCTGAGCAGGCCAGGTCGAGTTCAGTCTTGCCAAACCACAGCTGGGCTCCATGCACGGTACATGTGTGGAACTGGACCCTGAACACCACCTCTCTCTCTGCTCCCCGCGTCCGCCGGTGGTAACACTTCACCTACAGAGAGGAAGATGAACACAGGCAGGCAGGAGTGATGAGGGATACTGAAGTTTTTTTTTTGTCCTCAGTTCAATTAACACTTGGCAGTTTTACAGAGCACACCTTTAATTTTTATTAGTTGTTAGGTTGTGCATTGAGTTGGAACTAAGTGTGTGTTGTTGCTGTGTCAATTGAATTTACATTTATGAAGCTCTAAGTGCTATATGATAGTTTTATAGTTTTAATTATAAATGCAAAACATTATAAGAAAATCATCAGGCAAGCTTGTTTAAAATTTCAAGAGGACTAGTAGCTTAGGTGGTTTAAAAATTATAATTATTTATTAAGTTTTATTTATTATTATTGAGATTTATTTGCAGGGAACGAAAGCAAAACAAAGTGCTTCAATGGCAGAAAAGTAAAAAGTATTTCTCAAAATAATGAATGGAGTAATAAACAAAGTAACTAGGGGTTTACAGTGTTGGTATGATAGTAGCAACTGATGCATAGGTGGTGACAATGATGTATGTATGAGCATGGATGTAGTTTAAGTTGTAATAGGGTGACAAGTTGGTGTCAAACACAACATGGGATTTCTCACCATAATGTCCCCCTTCAACAGAAGTGCTGGCTCCACAGTCACACACAGCTTCCTTGCCCTCGAGCTCTGGGGGTCACTGGACACACACACACACACACACACACACACACACACACACACACACACAGTATAAAAAGTCTGATATATGGGCACGCCTGCTGAAAACATATATAAAACCAGTCCAAACATGTCTAAATTGGGTAAAACATGGACAAACAACATGAACTTTAAAGTAAGCACAGACCAACCTGAACATAAACACAGACAGCAGCCTGTATAGACAATGTCTGACACAGAGAAGGAAAGGAGTCTCCCAGCAGGTAAGGAGAAAGCACATTGCAACAACTGGATAACTGAGCAGCTACTTACTAGATGCCCGATGTGTAGACCAATTGTAGAGACTGGTAGATCTTCAGGAAGGGATAATAACCTGCAGACAGAGAGAGAGAGAGAGGATCCCAGATGAGGATTAGCAGATGAGTTTGCAGATGGATTCTGCAAAGCTACAAAGTACAATACCATTACAGAACAGTGTGTGTGTTATGAGAGGCTTAGGTAAGGCTCACCTCCCTCAGCCTGGAAGTTGGGCAGTGAGGGAATGAGGATCTGATGGAGGAACAGAGGACTGCTGTTCATCTTGATGGAGCCTGACAGCAAACCACCAAAGTAGTAGATGTACCTGATATGGGGGATATAAGGAAGATAGTTGAGAGCCACGAAAACAAAAAAAAAAAGAAAGAAAAACAAAAAGGAAGCTACCAGAAGTTACACAACGTAATAAAAGGATTAATATGGGAGAAAAGGGGGAATTATGTTTGAGTGTGTCCCACCTGTTCTGGGAGGGCTGTAGAGAAGAGGAGATTTTGTCTTCACAGAATTTCCTCATGGCCAGAGTAGTGAGAGCCTGGTCCGCTCTGGGAACACACAGATCTGCGTGTATTAATACATGGTGCAAGAAAAAAAATAAACTCCCTAAGGTATTTTTGAATGGATAAACAGAAATGCTAGTTTCTCAAGTTTCTTGACTATTCACTGTGACACTATATCTGTGGCACAGAGAGAACTTAGATCTGCATCTTAACATCCCCCATACGCCCACACACTCTCACACTTTGAAACCAAGTCTGCAGACCGATGATGACATTTCCAATTGGCATTAACAGATAGATTGCACATCTTATCTGGACAAAGCTTAACAACAAAAATTGAAGGTGTAAATGCATCCAAATTGCACGGAGGAAAGTGGAAGATGAGTATCTGATTGCTCAAAACTGCCTGTGGAGGTGGTCAGAAAGACGTTTGGCCACAATAACAAAGTGTAACCATGAAAATGTAGAAAACACAACAAAAAATGGGTAACTTCTGTGGCTGTAATGCTGCTTTGGATGAGAAAAGTTTTACATGAGCAGTGCATATTGGCATTTTGCAGAGAAGATATCCAGTAGCACTTGTTCTGTTGAGCTGCATCTTTAAAACTGCAATGACGACAATTTAAGTGAGGACTGTTTAGTCTAAACTATGCGTAGAATAAGCACATCATTTAATGGTTTAGTCTAGATAACTTTAATAGTCGTATCGAGTTGCTCATAAAGTAAGTGCTTATTTCACATTTTTGTCAGTTGAGTCTAAACGCTCCTTTATTTTTTTCACAGTTTCAGTTATTGTAGCTTTATTGTCAGATGTAAATTCAATGGATAATTCATAGTCTGATCCTATTTTGATATGAGATACATATTAATGCAAAGTGGCCTTATCATAATGATGCAGATTACCCAGCTGATATCTTGCTGTAGTGCATGTAGGCTGCCACAATGACCCCCGTCTTCCCTTTGTGTCCCTGTCAGAATAAAGATCAAAGTGAATATGAAATAGTAATTTACACTATTTTATATTTTTTATAGCAAAGCGGGCAGATGTCCACTCAGGCTCTCCTTATGTGCTGACCTTGCAGTGGAGGACCACCACATTATGGGGGTCAGAGGTCAGCCAGGTCTCCATGGCTTTACACACAGCACAGATCCTGTCCAGGGGCGGGGCATGAAGATCAGGCCAGCCGAAGTCCTGCACCTGAACCAGAGGAGGAGAGATTTCAGATTCTTCCAAACTGTTTTCAAGTAAATCAACACATTCCTTCAACCGTGAAACTAAAAAGATCATACATTTTGCTGATAAATTGCTGTACTCTAGTAAATGAAAGATGCACCACTGCTTTCTTTTACTTCTACCAATACAACAGTTTGTGCCTCAGTGTGATCCACTGTGTGATCTTTATGCGGTCCATACCTTTGGGTTCAATCTGGTGATGTCGTGTCTCTTCTCTGATAAATTCAGGAGCTGGAAGAAGCAGAGTTACCATCATTAACCAGCACAGATCTTTTTTTCCACATGAAGAGAATCCAAGAGTTACAATGCAAAATTGATTCCACATTATGAAATCTTTGCCCAGTCACAGTGCATTCACAGAAATAATGCTGAAACGTGCAACAGCAACCAGTTAAATTTACAAGAAATAGCGGCGGGAAACAATTTGTATTTCAATAGCCCATAATCACTCACAGAATAAGGCTGAAAACAATAACTTTTTTGGATAGCTAAGCCAATGTTCAAACAGAGCCCCTTTATTTTGTTTGAATAAAAGTTTTAATAACAACCATTATCTGCATCTGTTTGCCTTGTTCACATTCATTCAGCCTTTTATGAGATGGCAAGGCTTCAATTTACATCATAAATTTCGCAATTGAACAGTTTATATGTGTTAATGCTTTCAATTTTTGCAGCTAACCAGGAACTTGTCTTGGTGCTTGGATTTCAGCATGGCGGCCACTTCCTGTAGGTTTCGGCGGTACCGCTGTTCCTCCAGGTCCGGCAGGAAGAAGACAGAGATGATCCTCTCCGTGATGTAGGTGAGGTCGAAGTCGTAGTGGCGCTCCATCACTCGCTCCATCACGCGCTCCACACTTTTATTTCTGGACAAGGGGAGAATGGAAGGAGAATAGATTTAGTGTCTGTCATTCGTAAAACAATAAAAAAAGGCCGTTTATACCCTGCATGGCTCCATTTGGGCTCTTTGATGCACCACGGTGAGGTTTTGAGCACACCTGCTCTTCATCAGACAAGAGGGATGAAGAGCAGGTGTGCTGCTTGGTGCATTAGAAAGCACAAATGGAGCCTTGCAGTGTGATTTTTTTTTTTTATTACTTCATGAACCATGGATATTTGGTTCAGCACCTGCCCAAGTTGTTATATATGTGTGCACCTAGCATTGTTTTCTTTTTATACATTCTTTTCACATGTTAAATATGATTTTATTTTGTCTTGTGGTACCTTGTTAAGGAGCTTCTCTTTTTCTGTGATGTAGATTTTGTGAGGCCGTGCTGAGAGAAAGAGAGAGACTTTGCTGAAGCTGATTAATTGCATTACAAAATAGTAAACTACTTCATAACAAATACGTGCACAAAAATGTGCAAAACTCACCGTGTCTTCGGCTGGGATGCAGGTGGTCGTCACCTGAAAGAGAGAGAGAGAGTATGAGATGAGTCTGTGCAGCACTCAGCTGACCACATGCACACACATATGTCTACAAACAGAAACACACACAGACACACAGAGGGCCTGAACCAGCCCATGCCAAGTCATGTGCTTGGTTTAGTGCTCTTGGTCGGGCTCCAGCTCCAGAGATGAGGGGACGGGAGGATGGAGGGGTGAGGAGGGAGGGAGGAGCGCTGATGGAGAGGACAGGGAAATTCGTTCTCGCTCTCTTTCTGTCATCTGCAGCAGCTGGTTTGAACAGGAAGCTGTCAGCAGAGATTTACCCGTTCCACATGATGGGCTAGCGAGGCGTAATGCCAGACTACTTCCACACACAAACGCATACACACAAACACACACACATACACGTGCATATACACACGTGCACACACGCAGACTGAGATATACAGAGACAGGGGCAGAAACGTACACAAGCACCCACATGGATGAACACAAGCACAAACAAGAGAAAAACAAACACAAACACACATGGTAATGTTAAGTATTGGCTCAATACACAGGCACATACATACTCACACACACACACACACACACACACACAATGTACTGACTGCAACTTTTTTTCAACCCATCTTCTGAAGACCTTTTGTTGACACTTAAAAAACGTTGTTTCTGCACTGATCAGGCCGTTAAACAAATAAAGGTACTAAATGTAATAAAAGGAACTCAATAAAAGTGATGGATTGTGTTTCTGTTCCCCGTAAAGATGAGGGAGAGGCAGGATGGATGGAGTTTATAGAGGGAAGACTTCACACGTGGTGCGCAGTCCTTGTGCTCAGCCAGGGAGCCAGCGCTAACTTGCCAAACCCCACACACACACACACACACACACACAATCATAAAACACTCTCAGAGATGAGGTCACTCAAACAGTCATGGCTACAGTCGCTACTATATCCAAACAGAACTGAAAAGCTCTCTTTTTACCTTCTACTATTCCAAGTTGTTTATCAAAATCATAGTAGTTGAAACTGTAGAGAAGCTAGTAAGAGACTGGCATGTCAGTGTCAATCTGTCTTGTCTTCTGGATGGTTAAAAACAGCACACACACTATCTCTCCTCATGCAGTGATTACAGTAATAGAGCCCAACCGATATATCAGCTGACTGATATCCGTAGCCAATATTAGCTCATCATAGACATACTGGCATCCGCATATATGTTAGCCGATATGCAGAAACAAAGACTGCACATATTGCAGAAAAAAACACTTGAGATCAATAAAAAAAATAGTGTTAGCCTTAAATAGTTTGTCCAACAGACTCTGTTGTTTACAATACTTTGTGTAGCATGAGCTGGCATTATATGCTGCACATTGTGTTAAGAAGTTTAAAAGAAAGTTAAGAGGTAAAATATCAGCCTAATATAGATTTTTTTTTACTCTCAAATGTTGATATCGGTATAAGCCCCAAAAATCCAGTATTGGTTGGGTCCTAGTAATTAACATTAAAATCTCATAAAATTAACAAATAACCACAACAGGGTAAACAACATATTGACAGCATCTCCAGACTTACAAAAGTAAAGGAGCTGAGGAAAACAGTCAAACCAAAAGTGCGAAGGCAGTGACGGCCTCCAACTCTGCACTCTGACAGACAAGTAGCATCGAGTGAACTTTGACCTTTCAAGTATGTCTGGAAAGAGACTGATGGACAGCTGAGCTGACCTCTGTGGCCAGTGTTGACAGGTGTCAGCCAACAGGTTCATGAGTCAAATCCCTGACAATAACAACAATTTACAACCAAAACAACCTCTGCAAAAAGAAACAGCAACTGTAGCAGCAATTTGCTCTTTGGATCTTCAGTGTGTCCTCTAATAGTAAAATGTGGCAAATTGCACTGAGGCAATTCCGAAAGTACTCCAAAAATAAACCCTCAAAGCATCCAAAGCATGTCTTTTTTAACATATTGATGCGTACTCTGTAATGAGACTGTGTATATTCAATTTTCAGTTTATCCATGACAGCTTTCATTGTTTATTTTTCTGCTTTTTTTCTGCAGCAGTGCATGCACACAGGCATTTGGAGCCAGGCAGCACAGAGGAAACAAGGAAATGCCAAAGCAATGGCCAAGCTAGCATCAAAACTGAAAGGCATGACTTTGCATAATGTTTAATTTTTTTTTTTTTTTAACTAACATGTCGCAGACTGAGCAGCTAATGTACTGAAAAAAACATGCTTTTGGAGCTTTTTGTTCTTGATTTTTAGAGTCCATTGGTCCTGTGGGACTGCCTCCAAAGGAACTCTGTCATGAAGTGATGAGATGAGTCAGAAACAACTGATATTATCTGAGAACAGTTAGGGAAACTGAATGACCTTGTTGTTTAGTTGAAGTGTTGAATTCCACAACATGAATACTTAGTCCAGCCTTTCTTTACAATTCAAAAAAGCTCAACAAGCAGTTTATATCCAGGTCTTGTATATCTTCTACGCTTTACTGTTTCACAGAAAATGCCACAGCACCACACCATCCCTCGCTCTGCTGAACAATGAGGTTGAAGGGATGACAAGGCGAGAGCAGGGAAAATGTAAACACCCTGTGGATTACATATGTCTGGCCACCAATTAGACACACACAAACACACAGCATGTTACAGTTCACTTAAAAAAAAAAAATCAATGCCTGATGATGGTTAAGTGCTGTCAGTGTCATTGACATACTGTCAGGGAATAGAATCAACCCTCTAAATCTACACCATGTCTATATGGCACAATACACAGGGCTTGACGAAAGAAAAAGGGGTCATGACTGATGTCAGAAGCACGGGCTCGCCCTGTAAACAGACTATTCCTTTTCTGAGTGACTGTCTAGAGAAAGATAACATAATTTCTCATGCCTCCAAAATTTGTTTCACTTAGCTCTGTGCATTTCCAAGGTAAAAGAACAGGACTTGATCAGAGGACATGACAGAGGGGGAAACGGACAAAGACAGACAGAAAGTTCAAGAGGTCATGACAGATGAAAGAGGAAAATAAGGAGAAGTAAACAAGCATGTGATACAAGGAGGAATGTGTATGAGAACTGACAGGGAAAAGAAAGCAGAAAAGGGAAACGTGTGATTGCTCACTGCATCACAGAGCAGTGAGCATTAAAGAAAAAACACGTCTCCTCAGAGCTTACAGCAATGTCTGGTTCGGCGAAACAGCAAAAACAAAATCTTCGTTTGATTTCAAGAGATTTGCATGAGAATGTTTGTCTGGGACACGCATACATGTTCATATAGAACATGCTAACCTTTCTTATTTGTCCTGCTTTGTCCTGTTTTTTAATTATTGCCTTGAGTTGGCTGGATCTACTGTGGCTTCTAGACTGTATTCTACTGTTCACTTGTTGAGCTAGATTGTACTTTCAATTTTTTTGACACTGCACCGTGGTAGCAACATATGCAGTGATTTCCAATGCGTAATGGTATGGGACAGATCACACACATGTTATAAAACTTAGGAAATGAAGGAACACAGAGACCCAGCAATAGGGGAGGAAGCGCCTCTTAATAGATTTAATAATGGTGGTTAAGTGGATAAAGTGGTGGGCCCCAGGAAGGAACAGTAGGAGACAGAAACTACACACACACACACATATACACATAGACACATGTACCCATGCATGCACACACACACACAAAAACGAGACCAAGGTTGGACCCAGAAGCAAAGAGCACCAATATGCACCACATATGCATAGGAGGAAGACACCGAAGTCAACAGGAAACAATTTGGAACAGGATGTCAGTGCTGGTCAACCTAAGTACCAACACACACACACACACACACACATACATGCACATGCACGCACAGAGTGTGTATACACGTGTATGGTACATTCTAGTTTACATGTGTACTTGGTAGCCCAGTAAGCCTGAGGGTCTTCATTAGTGCATGCAGCCTGCATTCTGGAGCCGCTGGGACTGGAGCCATCTGGTTCAGTTTGCCTTGTTCGTCAGCGAGCATTTACTAAGGTGCCAATGACAGCACCCTGTCCCACCCTGAGGGACTGACAAACTGACGGACTGTCTGGCTGCCTGGCCTGTTTAATGGCTCAGTTTGCCTTGTTCATCAGGTAGCACTTACTGAGATCCTGCGCCTGTACTAGAGCCTGATGGATACTGGGTCTTTGGGGCTGATATCGGACTATATCCATAAAAACAAATTTTTTTAATCAAAGATTCCTTCAATTTGGTAATAAAATAGTTGTAATTAAGATATTACTGGAGGTTGAACAATAAACAATAAACAATAAACTTAAACAATAAAATTAAAATATCACAATATATTTGACCAAATACCTTGATATCAATATCGTGACAAGACAGTACAGATGAGTATTGGTGCTTTCATAAGATATTTACACACAAGAGATTATTGATAAATAATCATTAGTAATGTGATTATGATGAACAAGCAGGTAGAGGGAAACAACAGCTAGACAAGTCTAATAAGTTCAGAAGATTGCATCTATTTACTGTGATGCCATGTTCAAAACAAGGAAAATACAACACTTACAATATTACAATAGCTGATATTATCAGTCCAGTTGGTGTCCTATGCCACCGTCAGGCACTGACTGGCTGGCTTGAATGATTAAACCTCCAGAGGACAACACTGTATCTTCTCGAGGACTTCCCTGACACTGAACCACACCCACAACACAGATTGTAGAAGTTTACACTGCCACTTCTTGAATCATTGCTCCTATTCCAGGGAGAGGAAATCCAACACACAGATCTGCCGGAGCAGCTGACTCAGTGGGTGCAGCAGGAGATAAATGTAACTGTCTGGGACACGGGCGACAGTTTGCCATCCAGGAGGGCCGGGTTTCTCTCTGACAGTAGAGCTGACATCACTCTCTGTGAGAGGGGAAAGTGAGTAAGCCTTCATATTGGAAACTGGGAAAGCAAAAATAACCGTGGCTTTTTAAAACCATCAAAAGTTCCATATTCTTACATTTAAAAGGCGGATGCTCAAAGCCCATTGAAAGGTAACATTTTCTCAGATATTGCTTCTCTCGCTTTTCGGTTTCTAATTGGTTCAAAAATAGTCTTTTTTTCCCCCCCAAAAGGCTGCCAACATTTCACTCAGAGCACTAGAGGGCAAATTTAGGAGTGGTTGTTCTGAGGCTTTAGTAGAGACTTACAAAGCTTCACATGAAAGCCTGGTATCCCGTTTCTTTCCTCTCTACCCTCTGCCTCTCCCAATTTTTTCTCCTCTTTGATCCCTCATTTCTCCATTTCCTACCCCCTGCTGTCTGTCACTCCTTTAGTCTATCTTCTGCTTCTCCCTTCATCTCTCTCTAACTCTCCCTCTGTCTTAGTCTCTCTCTCTCTCTCTCTCTCTTTCCTCCCATAGGATGCAGCGCCTGGGGACAGGATGACCACAGTCATGCCTGCCATGTGAAGCGAGTATGCATTCCCCCTGAACAAACGTCAGATGACAAAGGACACCTAGATAAGCATCACGCATAGCTGGGCCAAGGAACTGGCCAGAGAAGAAGAGGAAGCTCAAAGAGGAGGCAAAGAAAAAGAAAAAAAAATGTGTCTAGGGAAAAGAGAGATAGAAAGGGGGTTGGAGACACACAGAGAAAGAAGGATATCAGGGAGATAGGAGAGATGAGGAATGAGAGAACAAGGCAGACAGAAACAGAGAGAGAGAGTGAGGAGAGAGAGAGAGATGTCAACAGCTGAACATGCCTCCTGACCACTGACTGATCACAGAGATTTCACGGAGCTATTTTGATAGAGCTCCTTATTTTAGATCGTACGTTCCTGTGAACACTTAAAGGCTCATTTTGGATATTTGTCCATCAGTCACCTCACAAATCTACTTGCTGTCCGCCTCGCAACACCGATGACATTTTTAGGCGATCTTGAAACTGGGCTGCAAAATGAAAAATGTGCCTTCCTCATGGCTATAGCCAACAAACATACACATTTCTACTTTCTGCATGGCTTAGGCATTTGCTTAACATTTAAGACCACACAATTTATAAGTGGAAGCAAAAGCAAATTTAGTGCAGACAAAGTATCAGAGCCTACTTGCTATATCCCTCCAAAACATGACTGTTTGCAGAGGGAATAAAAAAGTCACATCCTTTAAGCTTAAATGGCTCTAGAGGCATTGTTATGACCATGCCAGAAAATAGCAGCCCTATAATCCCTGGAATATTAAACGAGGCTTGTTGTAGTAGCTATCACTAAGCTTAGGCTCACAGGAAATGAAAAAACGATGGGTAAATATAAACACTGCACGCCTCTGTGTGCATTTTTCCTATATTACTTTATTATTGACAGGGCAGGGTAGGCGACTTAATTAAATTAACCATGGTCATTATTTGCACACTGTGCATGCACACACAGCACGCCCTGCAGAGCTTACAGTAGGAGTTACATGCAGGTGACAGTTACAAATAACAAGGTGAAAGTGATGACTCCGTCCTCAATCACATTACACAGATGTTTAGAGCTGCACCTCTGCGGCATTTATCTGACGGGATTTTCAGCCCATAAAATCCACCTCAACCTCCCACTGAGTGAGTTTGCTATTTCTATCGACTTAGCTATTTCCACTTGCCAGGCTAATGAGACTTAGAGCTACCAAAGGACAGAGTGTCCGGCCCTCCGTGACAATATCCTGTAAATCCAATAGTTTGAAAACATCAGGCTTTTTGACATGCTGCTCAAAATAATTGATAAGAGAGAAATCATTCAGATACTCACAGCATCTTAGTGTTTTGAGGCTGGGGATGCTGGACAACAGCTTTATGCAGAAGTTGTTAGTGATAAAGAGCTTGCAACTTTGCAAAGCATTTGCTCATCTGCAGCAGCTCCACTGGCACTGACTATGACAAACAGTAAACTCTATTAGTCTTTTCTCCCACACGCATGCAGCCCATGCAGCATCCTAATCTCTACATCAATTTATAAATCAGCATGAAACATTAGCAGAACAGCTGCTGTAAATGAGCAGGCATTGTAGCCATCTGTATTTCACTATGCAACATTAGAGTACATCAGCTGATGTTGGGACAGCTGACTGGGTCCAGAATATAGTGATTTGTCTTTGCCAGGCAGCCTTTCATCAAACAGGAACTGTCTAGACACAACAGAATGTACACGCATACACATATAGACATGTACACACACCTCAATGGAAGTGATGCAAACAGATGCACACGCACGCGGATGCACACACGCACGCACACACACACACACACACACACACACACACACACACACACACACACACACTGCTGACAAGTAAAAACCACAGAACGTTCATGTTTTAAACTGAAGGGTTTGATGTTGA
>OMLF01018289.1:27505-40097 GCA_900302615.1 Holocentrus rufus
AGTGAGACTATGCAAGCCAAGGGCAAATATATGCACTGCTCTGATTCATAATCCCCAGATTTTACTTTTTATAAACAGACACTCAGCTGTCCCAGTGAAAAGAAGTGGGACAATGTTTATAGAAAGTTGAGGCAACGCCTTGCTAAAGCAATGCCTTCTGACAGCATGTGAAGCACATTAAACCATTAAATCTTTCCTTAAGCAGGGAGGGGGGAGGTGCCGAGGGGAGACACTGTGTATGTGTGTGTGCGTGTGTGTGTGTGTGTGGTGGAGAGGTGGGGGCTACTTAAACGCTACCTGCACACACTGGTGTTTCTCTTCCTGTTAAATGGCTTGATGCATTTCTCTGGTCCTGAAAAAACATTTCTCAACGTGAGCATTTTTGCTTTTTTCCAACGCCTTGCTTTTCCAAACAGGAGGGGCATTGAAACTTAACTTTGGAAGTAAAGGTGCCGTGCTGTTTGCCCATATGCATGTACATACGCCTGGACACACTCTCACAAACACTTATTTATTGACTCCCTCAGACAGCAACGTCTCACTTCTCCCACCATCTCGAACTCCTAGTGGAAACCAACTCCCTCACGTAACAACAACGTGCTTTGAAACAACCATGCCCCTCAAGTGGAATGTAAACAGCCTAAATGCTTTATGAATAGAAAATGCATAATTCATAAGTGTGTTATGTAGGCCTACACGACAATAAGCTTTGTGTGGTTACATAATGTGAACTGCGGCTATGCAAAATCACTGATGACAACCTCAAACAAAATGTCAACACAGAACTTATAACTTCAAAACTATTAAAAAATTAGTAAAACAGTGTTTCTTGCATCCAAATCTATACCATCCACTGCATATACCAACAATTTTATTTTTGACATCCAGAGACTATGTTTCATCAAGACTAGCATATCCTCTTTATATGATCTCATGATGCATTTGTTATAATAAGGCTCTAACTTTCAGGTAATATAGCCCAAAGCAGCACTCTCACAAAAAAATGTCATGCCAGGTAAGAGCGAAGGCTGGTGCTGTGCAAAGGCTCCTATAGGTGCCTTAACATGGTCCTAGTGTGTCCTCAGAGTTAAATAATATCAACATCTACAATGTAATTCCTCTCTGAGTAATAAGAGCAGCAAACCTCTCAGAAAGGGGCTGCAAAACCAAACATGCATCTGTTTAGGGATCTTTGATGTGACAAAGGTTGGGATCCCTTGGTCCCAACAGTGGTGAGATGCTCACATGGCATGGATGAGGCACATCGTTGTGTGTTCAATGTATTGATCTTCACATTGCCAATGCAACAGAGTGAGAAGTGACGGATCAGCATATTGACATGTGTTTCCTGCTGTCAGCTCCACTGTAATGATGAATGATTGCTGTGAGTTCTGCTGTACACAAACAGGCTTTATCTGAGTGTGTGGGTGTCTGTGTGAGAGAGAGTCAGGAAAAAAGGAATAGAGACAGATAGATAGAGAGAGAGAGAGAGAGAGAGAGAGAGAGAGAGGAGGTGGAGTGAAATAGACTGATATACCTGAAAGAGGAGGGCATGGCCCCCAGCTGTTTATGCTTTAAATGTTATTACATAACTTTCAGAGGGAGGATCAATTGGATTTATGTAACGGCCTAGTGAGTTGATGTCCTGTATTTTCCCCTGAGTGCATTCACAACCCGACCTCACATCACCTCCAGGATGAAAAGTAATCTTGACTCTGACAGCCCTGGGATTTGGCTCAGCTACACCCCCTAGTAAAGAACAGCCCTAACTTTTATTAGGGCCATAGTCTTCCTACTCAAGGAAACATCAAGCAGCGTGTGGTCCAGAAACGAATAAAGTCACACAAAAAACAACAGATCTATTTTACAAAAACTGCAAAACAATAACACGATAATAAGTTTTAGGACACTATACAAATAATACTCTAAAGCTCCTCACGGGAATATCATCTGAACAATTTATGAATATTCCGGTTATAATACATGCTATGATAAAGTCACAGTTTAATACCACAGAAACAAAACACGTCCCTATTAAAATATATTTTTTGTAAACTACAGTTTTTAATATTGTTATATAGTAGCCTATAGTTTAGGTGAGGGCTTAAGTTGTTTCTTCATATCTGAGAAAATATTTATATTTAGACTATTTACAAGAAGATAATAATCTTAAAGCATTAATTACTTATACGCGGTCCCATGACGTTTTCGAGACGAAACACTGAGGAGATGGTATGTAACTGATTTTCCTACCTTACTCATTTTTCCTCTGTCGTGTCGCTATCAGTCTCCTTTACAGTCAGCGCAGTCCTTTTGCAAAAAAGTAACTTGTCTATAAATCACACAATTGTCACAGAGTGGATTTATTAAGTCTGACTGCCCACATGTTAATGAGCGCCTCCAAACTCCAGTTAGGCGGAGTCGAAGTTGAAACAGCCACCGCTGGATTGTAATGACGACAACCAGTAGCATCAATTACATCACCATTCACATACGTGGGATTACATACGGCGTTTTTCATGTCTGTCATGCAAAAGACATAACTTGGTCTCTTCATCCATCAATTTAGTGCAGGAGAAGGTTAATGGGTGATATGTGGCCACCGTAATCATATGGAGTACAGGGTCATCTACCGAAAATATCGGTGTACTTCAGAAACCAAACGGCAACTTTAACATTAGTGCGTTAATGAATACCATATCATTGGTTCCATGTTTATATATCGCCACTGTGGTACTTCATCTTTAGGTGCCGGTATGAAAGTTTCAAGTTCAAACTACGGATGCCAGATGAGCCAAGGGCGGCGCCCAGTGGGAGAGCAGCCGCAGTGCAGCTGGTCCAACGCTTCACCCCTGACCTGTCTATCATCGCCTAATATACCCAATGTTTAAAAAAATGAATGAATGAATGAATAAATAAATAAATAAATAAATTTCCATGTTATATTTATGATGTAATAATAGAGAATTGTGAGGAAAAGTCTCATAATGCTGAATTATGGCGTCACAATTGTGTGGGAAAAACACAATTGCATTGTTACATCACAACTGTGAAAAAAAGGTTAGTATTATGAAATAACGCCTCAATTGTTTAAAAAAAGCTCACAATTATGAGTTTTAGATCACAATTGTGAGGGTGAAAACCTCACAATTGTACATTATGAAGCCACTGTGAGGGGAAAAAAATATTGTCTCTGACATATCTCTAAGTTTCTATTGTCGGACAACAGCATGGCCATGAAAACATGTCTTGATTCAGGATATCAAAAAAGCTAAGATTGACTTTAAAGGGTGTAACCGAAATGTAACTTCAGTTTTGAGCAATGTAATTGTGCTGGAACTCATAGCATCCAGTGAGAGTCATGCACTGGGCTTGCATCATCATGTTAGGTTTGGTGACAGTAAACCTTCTATTTGCAACCTGCAACTGGCCTTTATTGCATGGAAGGTGTATTGTGAAAAAATAGCCTTAAGATACTGCTGCAAAGATGTGCTGAGACATCATTAGCACCTGGCAACTATGAAACTTTGTCTCCACTGCGCACCCAGTTTCATAAATCACTGAGAGTTTTAAAAATGCAAAAAGTTGCTGTGCACTTTTCTGTTCAACAGATCCATAAAACTCCAAATACAGCATGAAGAAATAGTAGTTATAGTTATATAGAGATATAGTTAAAGAGTTGGCATGTTTGTGCTTTAGGAAAAGGGTTTTATTATGGTTGTGCAGGAAACCACACTGAATTTAACGCTGACAAGACAGAGTACTGAAATGAATTTAACATTGACACTATGGGGAGTTTCCTTTAATGGTGTCTGTCTTCCCCTTCTTTTAGTTGGTGTCCTCTCCCTCGATTTCTGTCGGTACAGTACTGGCCCATGCAAGAGGGGGAGGAGGAATGAAAGGAGAAGGTGACAGAGTGAATTAGTGTACGTATCAGTGAAACCAGTAAAAGGGATATGGGCTGAGTGAATATTCACCCCAGAGAGGCTCCCATGGCTGTTAGTGAAATGGCGGTATTGAAGCACCCCACCCCGTTCGGGTTTTTGCAGCCAAAGTCTATGTCATTCTCTAGGCATCCCTGACCGCTCCAGAGCCCAAAGCACTTCCACTTCTAACATGGAGATGGGGAGAGGGTCAGGCTCTGACTAATGCATAATGGATTTCTTTATGACTGGATGGTTGCATGAGCTTGTTTGTGTGGGGATACCACCAGCGCCATTTGACAGGCTTTAATTCCAAAACACTTCGCCCACTTTGAAAAGAAAAAAGCTACCATATGTTTAGGATTCAAAATGTACAAAAATAAATCAATCAGTATATAAAAACAAAGATTGCCACAGTGTAATTTTGTTTTGTCGACATACAAGGCAAATAACTTGAGAACTATTCTATAGCAAGATTATGCTTGTATGCAGTAAATGTCCTATAATATCTGTCACTGTGAATGGTGAATGCCTCATTTCATACATATGAGTACATGAACACATAAACAGGGCATATGCTTATATGCACTGTGTATACACACTCAAATGGTTGACACAAACACAAATGCAAGCACATAAACACACACACACGGTAAATGAATACAGAGCACTGGGACACACCCCCTTGGCACTAAAATGCCTTGGTCTGTGCGAGTGTTTTTTCAGTGACAGCTAGCTGCTGATGACATGCTGGAGAGTAGGGGCCATGACTCCTGGCTTTTGGTAACACACACACACACACACACACACACACACACACACGTTCCAGACAGGAAGGGACGGGAGCAGGTGGCAAGCCAGGGTTACGCTCCAGCCCTGGCAGGGTATTTATAACAGTGTCTCTGCATGAGTAGGGGCTGTCACCTCTAAACAGGCATGAAAATGCTGAGAATAGGTACAGGCACAGTTACTGCATGAAAAACGTAGAGAATAAATAGACTACAAACAAAATAAAATATTTCTAGAGAGTGTGTATGAGTATGACATACTTCATTCCTCTCCACTGCAGAGTCCACCCATTCAGTCGGGACTATGTTTTCATGTTTTGGCATGGAGAGACATACACCCAGATGCACACACATAGAAACAGAGAAACTCAGACCGACAAACACACTTTGGGCAATTTGAAGCCACATGTGATTTGAGTGATGGTTTCGTTCCAGTAAGATCCAGAAGTTCACTGTGCAGCAGCTCCCATAGCTGTGAAACTTCTTAAAGATCACACAAAGTCAACTTCTGTAAGTACATTTTTGAGCATAGGAAAAAGGCTGTAGGCATTTGATCAGTTGATAAAATGAAGTTGACATAGGTCTGTTATCTCAACTTTATTTTCTTTATCTTTGTTCTGTTACTTTAATATGCAGTATATCACAGTGTGACATGTAGATTTACAACAATGTGAGCAAGGACACATTCTGCTGTGCAGCCTTGGTGCTAAGCCAGCTTGTCAAGCAGGCACTTTTTATTATAGATTCTATAAAAGCTAACCACAGGCACTACGCATGCAGCGGTGTGTCTCCTAGATCTATACATGTGCGCTGTTCCTAAATAGAGGCAGCAGACAGGCAGACGACAGGTCGAAACCGGACAGTAACTTACACCACTTCCCCTTGAACCTTGACCCTGGGGACATGATTAACTGGAATCAAATTGACTGGCTGCTTTCCTTTGCTGTCTGTTGTTTTTTTCTCCTTTCTCAGTGGCCCCTACCCATTTCCATGTTGTAGAGACAAATATTACCAGTGCATGTAGTTTGTACAAAAAAAAACAATCATGAAAAAACACTGTGTGGTATGAATTGATGCAGAAACGAAATGAAATGGAAAGGATGTATTAAATTGAAACTGGATTCAAGTGACCGATGCCAGAGAGCGGAATACTACTGCTTCCGATGCAGGTCTAAAAGAGGCCATGTATGTGGCGTGAACGCATGCCCTGCATGCTTGAATACCTATGGCTAAACATGAGATGCGTCCATTCTGTCTGATGCGTTGACAAAAATACAGAGAGGAGGTCGAGTACAGTTTGAAAGAGACAAAGAATTTGCCTTAGAGTCCAGGCTTGCGCGGTTCACTTTGGAAATGTAAAGGTAACGCTTGGAATTCCTTTGATTGACCTCCATGTGACCAATATCTGACAAGACCGCAGTCTCTTAAAGTTCAACAAAGCTGAGCTGGGTCTATTAATCAGCACCAAACATTGTCTTGTACTTTCTGAAATAAGCGTGTCAGGACCATGTACACGTGTCCTAAATGATGATGTTTACGCGACATTCAAGAGTCTTACAGCACACAAAGGACTCATTTGTTATGCAAAAAAGTACGGGTCCCCTCATGATCTTTCAATATGTGACCACGTGCACAAAATGCCCTTTGGTATCTCTTTTAACAGACACTCATGGACTCTGCATAAAGTTCCCTGAAGAGAAGTCATGCACTTACCTCAGCAAGCTGAAGGATCTCAGGATGCACCTCGGGGTCGGTCTTTTTGGGGACTCCCTCTGTGTCTGTATCAGGTTCACGCTTCTTTGCCCTGCGAGTTCTCGTACTGTGAGCGCACCCCATAGCTCCAGCAGACACCTCTCTTGTCTCTTCTTGTTTCTCTACTTTCCTCTCCTGCTCTTATCCACGAGACAGCTCCGTCCTCTCCTTCTGGACGAGTTCCTCTCTCCAGAAGATCCCTCTTCTCTCTCCTCCTGCACTTCAGCGCTCCATGCTCCGAGGGCCTCCTTATGTTTCTATGACAGCTTAAAGTCTTCCTGGAGACCCCTCCAACATGTTCCCCCCCTTCCCCGGTGACTCCTCTCACACCCCTCTGCCCTTCTCTCCCCCAACAGCCTGTCCTGTCTTTAAAAGCACCCAACATAAAACCCTCTGTCTCTCCCCTCTCCTCTTACAGCTCGCTCGCTCCCTCTCTCTCTCTCTCCCTCCCACAAGCACAGACCTCCACTCTTTCTCTACCTCCTTTCCCCCTCTCCTCTTACACCCTTCCCCGTCCCTCGCTCTCTGGTTATCCTCACTCTGAAAGCATGCAAGCATACAGTCACCACCTCTCTCTCTCTTCCCTTCCCCCTTCCACTTGCCAACACCACGTTCTCTTCCCTTCAGCCTCCACAGACCCTCCAAAGCTCCTCAGACACCGCTCTCTCACAGACCCCTCCACTCTTCCTCTCCTTCACTCCTCCAGGCTCCTCTCTCTCTCCATGGGGGAGAAGGGGGCAGCTGTTTTGGCTTGTTGATGTCAGGCCCTTCCCCTTTCTTTGGCTTCACTTCAGCCCCTCTCACTCTCTTCCTCACTGGGGAGTTATTAGATATTGCCTCTTTCCAACACGACCTCCCCCCGGACCGTATAACTTTGCACGAGAAGGGAACACACACTTGATAGCACTGATCTCACTTATCCGTCCTCTCAAAGTCTCATGAGGAAGTGCTTGAATAGCGCACCAAGACTCTTAACCCTTCTCGCCTGGCTTGTAATGCAGTGATTTCTCGGCTTTGCTTCTTCAATCCTTTTTCCCAAGTTCTCTTGTGTACATAAATGCATTTATAGACAGATCTCCATCTCCCATAACCTTCTGCATCTCCCTTGGGTGTGGAAATGCAATCTGTAATGTATTCCACCACCCTTGTTTGATAGGAGGTAACAGAATCGTGACAGCAACACTGCTGTCATCCATTTCTCCTCCCCTCTCTTCCGTTGAAATGAAAACAATGACTGGCTCTGTACTTACATCTAAGATCTGTGCTCCTCTTGTTAAATCCCTCTACAGTTCTCTCGCGCTCTCTTACTCACTCTCTCTCTCTCTCACACACACACACACACACAAACTTATTTCCCCACACTTGGTTCTCCTAAAACTCCGGACAAATTCCCCATTTAAGAAGAGGGTTTTATGCTTGTGAGAGGAAAATCTTGAACAATAAGCTCTTTCTAAAACCATGTTTTTAGCCCCCGGTCAGATCCTACAAAACAGACCTTGGTGTTAAAAGTGGGACAAATCTGTGGCTATGAGCTAAATTAGGCGACAAACCTTCAACATCAGTCTCAGCTGAAAAAATAGCTTGTGGGATTAGGAGTTTAGTAACTGAAGAATTTCAGCAAGTTGAACTTAGAGATACGCCCCTATCCCAGTTCCAGTAATAAAACCACTAGCCGCCACTAGTAGCTATGTCATCAACATATGAAATAACTCACATAAAGAAAAATTAAGCAAATGCAGAAAAAAGGAAAACTTCTTCTGATGGAGTCGAGTTAAATAAAAGTCAATTCCTTTGATTGCACACCATCTACTGAGACACTCTAACAGAAACCGGAGCCAGGTTGTGGTTCATAAATGAAGTGTAACAATAATGGACCTCCTGGGAGAACCAGCTGCTGATTCACACACTGTTAGGGGGGTAGAGCGCACACATTGGTAATGGGGAAAAACTCAAGATCAGCTACTGTGCAGAGCTACACTGAACACACAAAATACTTTATGAAGTACACTGATCGGGTGAATTCAGGTAAAAGCCATTACACCTTAATTTCCCTCGTTAAACACATACCAACTACAAAGGCAGAGATGTGGATAATGAGAAGCAGAGGAGTTGGAGGACTTGAGACATCTGAGATGAGGATTGTGAGAAAGGGCCTGCTACTCATCAGGAAATACGTTCCTAATATTCGGTGCAACTCATGCATGTAAACTATCTGAACCACATGTGTGTGCCGTCATTAACTCGTTCTCGCAGGTTGTTAAATGGAGATACTTCACACTGGAACATGTCGGTCGCTCTCTCACACACTTGATGCTGCCTGAGCGGCTACTGACGTCACAGTTTAATATATAAACAGTGATAAACAGTTTCAAATTAACACGGCCTGCAAACAAACAAAAGGCCCCATCTGTTTGTCTGCCCACAAGGTAATGAATCAGGCATGCACCCTCCACCTGAAAACACATGCATCCATAAAATTACAGGAATCATTTTTACATGTTGACTTAAACATACTAGTAAATCTAGATTTTCTGGTTGATATAATAGCATTCGCCGGCACATTCCAACTGTTGAGTTTTTTACCCCCCCCACCCCACTGCACACACACGTCTATACGAGCAACCTGTTGTCAGTCAGCATTCCTAGGGTCAGTCTCAAAACATGCTGATGACTGTTTCTGTTAAAAGGTCTGGAACAATCCTGTGCTGAAGCAGAGAGAGAGAGCGAGCGAGCGTGTGTATGTGTGTGTGATGCGAGGCCCAGCAGGGCCCTCAGCAGCTGCCGCCACGGGTCCAGCCCTCAGCAGGGGGGTTGAGAGTGATCTCACTGAAGAAACACAGCGGAGGCCGTCTCTCTCGGGGACCACACCGGGAGAATAATTTGGGGAAGAGCAGTTTGTTGTTGCACACGGAGGTGATGCGTCTGATGATGTAATTCCCCGTCCTGTGATTCTGATCGTTTCACTAGCTGCATATTTGAGTTACTTCTTTAATCCTACGCCTGGATATCTACCCAATAACCCAGAGATATACAATGACCACATACTGAATGCACATAATGACCCCAATTTATTGCAAATTGGAAGACAACTTAATGTAACGTCAAGGAAATCCACACACCCTCCCCACAGGCAACTCTAGACTTTACCCAAATGTTTGGCTTTCTCACCTCAGGAAGGGTAAATCATCGCAGCAGCTGCGGTGGCTGGAAATGGGACCATGTGACTGTTTAATTGAGGTCATTATTTCATCAGAAGGTGTAGCAGTATTGGAACAGCTGGATGATGATTTGGGGATTTTAGTGATGGCACTTGAATGTGGTGGCTGCCAATTTTTTATTTCCCCCAGAGTGCTGATATGCAAGTCACTCCAATAACACCGTGTCCTCTGCGTGTTGCTCAGTCCTCCTGTGTAATACTGTGTCGATCTTGCGGTTCAGAACAAATTCATTCGTTAGTAAATCAATAATTTGTTGAATTATGCATTCATGACTGACAAATATCCTGAAAATTAGTAGCCACTTTCAACATTCACGATTGTTAGCAATGGAAGACAGCATCTATTGCAATTTGCATGAATTAATTTGCCAGGAGATCAATTACAAATCATTTCATAAGTCATTTACTACTAAATTAGAAGAGTTTATAATGAGTCACAGTCACTCAGTGTAACTGAACTGCGCAAGTAAATGAGTCAAAGCTTGCTAAAAATAAAAAAGAACTTCCGTTTAGTAAGCTACATCTTGTTATAAGATCCAACTTTACGGCACCCGTGATCCACAAATATACAAATTCATTTTTTCCCCACTTTTTCCATTTATTTATTACAATTAATTCAATTTTATCCATCTTTTTTCCATGTGTCAGCTACTCCTTTTTCCATTTAAAACAAGTCCAGTATGTGACTATTCTTTTAGAAACTGAAAAGTCCTGAAATGGGGAAGGGGAAAAAGGATGGGTGGCTTTCTGGGAAATAGGTTTGAAAGAGGAAAGGAGGGAGGGAGTGATCCCCTCCCAGGACCCTATTCCAGGTGAGATTTTTCATATTTTAAGTGACATTTTCTCTTCGTTCACGGTTCTCTCCTCTTCTTGCTCTCTCAGGTCTTCTCTCGTTATTTTCTTTATTCAACGTCCTCGGCGTCGTCTCCTTGATCTCCATCCATTAGCAAAGCGGCGTACTTACTGGCTGAGCTGAACTTCTAAAAAAAAAAAAAAAAAAAAAGAAAGAAAGAGAAGAGGAGAATCAGTACAGCAGCTTAAGCAAAGCTGAGCTGCTTTACTGACAAACTGAAGTCAACATGAATGGACTTTTGGGGGGAAAGGATTTTCCAATTGAAGATGGGCTGTTTTTCCAATACAAAACTGAATGTTTTGGAAAACTATAACAGTACAGGGGGAGCAAGAGCTTCAGGAAAAGACTGTACTGAAGAATGACACTATGAAGGGGTGAGGGTGAGTCAGACACTGACGTCACCTGGTCCAGGACTTACAGGGGTTGGAGTTTCTTCGTATTTCTTTGGCTCTGGTGGTGGTCTGGAGTCTCGGTCTTTTCTGTTATCCTTTCTACAATCAGAACGGACACCGAGGTTCAACGTGACTCGCTGGGCTGAGCACTGAAGGGTTAAAGCTTACAGCGATACCTTACACCAGCTAGACCTGTTGCTCTTAAAGCTGGACTTTTGTTCATTTTCAAAACCTAATATCAACATCACTATTGCTAAAGGATTACACATTTTCCACATCTCTACATCAGGCTTCATTTTCATAATTGTGAGGAAAAACTGTCATCAATATGTGGGTCTCAATCAGGGTGGGAAATTCTCACCCACCACCTGAAAAATGTGGGTAATTTTGAATAGAGGCTGGTAATTTTGTTTTGGTGCTGAGGCCAGTGTAGCAGGCAAACAAAGTCTGACCAAACTGGAGAAAATGAGCAGTTAGCAGACACTTTATCAAGTTCCCACAGTGATTATTATGCACTAAACCTCAATTTATGTCCATTACTCCATCTTTTCTTCCCATGGACATCCCTGGCTACCATACTCACAACATAGCTTCAAAGCAGAAGACTGTTTGGATATGAAATTTCATTACCAAAGAAAACATGAAACAGGGCAGACTCACTTTCCACTACGTCAGTTTAGTCTGTCTATCCTGAGACCAGATAAGACAGTCCAACTGGAAGCAGTGGTGATATACAGTTGCAGTTAGGAAGCCAGTAGGCACAGATAATAAGAGATAATAAGAGAGGAGGTGCACTGCAGCAAAGGAAGGAGGTGGCAAAGGGAAAAGAAGGCCTGTATATCAATGAAGTGGCCACATGACAAGCAAAGCAAGATCTTAACAACTTTTTTGAAGCAGTTCAGTTCTGCTCTCTGTGCTGTTATGGCTGTATTAATTTTAGATTTGAGCAGCCTCTTTTTGTCATATTGTCAGTATTAGGCTAGCTGCTGTTGTGTCAATGTCAATATATTTTAATAAATGCACAGACTGTAGCCTTTAACTTGCATGGCTTATATCTTCAAATTTATAGATTTAGGAATCTACCAAAGTGGTTGCAGAATCAAAAAGTTAATTTCCCACCATGATTCTAAATGTTGAGTATAGTTAGTGTTGGGAATAAAGGATGCACAGCCTTTATCAGGCAATCAGCTTTCATTCTAAACCCCTCTTCACTGCCAGCATAAAAACAAAAACCAAGCAGTAACAAATGACTAATTTAAGTGACAGATTCAGTCTTATTTTTTTTCTTTTTTTCAAAACTGTATCCATCTTTGAATAAAAGCAATAATAAAGTAATGAAGCAACAGAAGCAGGTCTTCTGATAAGACTTGAATGCAGCAGAGAACAAACACCAGAACTCTAAAAATGTATCAATCTGGTGAAATGTGATAATTAATCAGTCGCAGCTTTTTAAAGATATGTTTAACTGCAGTGAACGTCACTGTGCTGAAATGAGACGTTTTAGTTCAACTGTTGGAAAATGTGTTTGCTCTGTGTGTGTTACTTTGAAGAGTAGTGATGAAAATTTTTGAGTGATGAAAATTTGGAACGCAAACTTAAGAAAAAGAAAAACTAGGAAAACAAGGCCAGAATAACCAGAATTATCCTGGTTACGAGAGGAAGTCCAC